>NJDD01000016.1:74891-85600 GCA_002245505.1 Calephelis nemesis
CCAACAACTGCCCGAACCACCAGGCCCGGTGAGGTCTTTAGTTGTACCTTCGCCATCAATCTGTAAAATGTCTTGTACACTGTTGCGAGAGAGATTTAGTTACAAAGGTTCTCTCGTATGTACTCTGTAATGATTAATATCGGCTCGGTCCGGATCACTAAGGTCGAAAACATTCTAAGATGAATAGCGAAATGATCCCAGTGGGTTACGCAAATAATTATATTATCGTGTTAGTAGTGGTATATTTTTTTATATAAAAGAAGTAGAAGGTAAGCAATTAACACTTTGATCTCTTTGAGGTAGAATAATGCCTTTGACAGTTCTCTGTACTTTTTAGAGATGTTTTTTTTGTTTCTCTGAACATTTTCGTCGTCAAGTTATGTCAGGGTCTTTGGTTAAAGTGGTTGCATTGCCACCTAAGCTCATCAAGTGACATTTTACTAAACGAAAAAACGCACGATACATCATTTTCTAAGTGAATAATTTACTTGTGTATTTTAACTGAACAAAATTTTACAAATGTACATACACTGAGTACTATAATTGTTCAGTAAGAAATACCTACACACAGTTTTTTTTAAATCCAGTACATATAACCTTCGTCTACACCAATAATAAAGAAGAGAGATTTGATTGTTTGTTTGTTTATTTATATTGTATAGGCTCCGAAACTACTGGACCGATTTGAAAATTTCTTTCACAAAATTCTATCCTTCTTATCGTCGGTGCTTGGAGTTTGTTTCGCTGTTTCTTCTATTGACTGGCTAGGTTTGGAAACGGTGGTAGTGTATAGTAGATAGGGTAAAACTCGATCGTTATAATGTTTGCTTAAATTCATAAGTGCTATCTTAGTCGTAAATATATTTAAATGAATTTATATGTAAAAATATATATAACAAAAATAAAAACTACAATATATTTAATCAAGTTAGATATTTGTACACCACAATGTGGTAGAATATGTTGGTACGAATAAGTATTCTGTAACAGCTCTTAAACACACATAATCCGCAAACAAATAAATTTCATTTTAGTTTTAATTTTTCAATTGGTGGAATTCCATTTTAGAAATAATTTGTTAACTACACTTATAACTTATTATTATAATAATAAATGTTGTGAAAAGTACAAGTGTAGTTAATAAATTATTTCTTTCACCAGTAGTAGTCAACATTATCCTGATAATAAGTAAAAATCCTGAATTAAATATTTTTAACTAAATTGAAATAGAACTAGCTAACAAATGACAGTAGGAATACGATACGCCCTAACTTGATTCTAATCAGCGCGATAGGTTCGTTCTGTCTTTAAAAGTTTTAAAGTTGTTCCTTGAAAACTATAGTACTAACAGTACATTAAATCATATATAATTTTGGTACAATTCACAATTTGAAAAAAAATTAACAAACGGTAGCTACAAAAGTACATATAATCTTACAGTGAGATATAATATAGGCGTGCTTAGGAAAACTGTTAAACAATAAAATAGGAACAAACGCTTTAAACAGAATTGTGAAGTATGAAGAACCGCATAAATTACTTGTCAAGCAACTTCTAGCAATTAAAATTTGGTTTTTCTTTTTTGCCTTACCTTCACCACTAATATGAGATACTCGTAAATTGAAAATCAAGATAATAAAATAATATAATCTAATATTTTGTATCTGTCCGACTCTATAAAGAATATTACCCTGTGCCTGTTTTAATTATTCAGTATTGTATTCTGTTTGTAATTATTTGTTAACACGCCATGTGATGTAAATACAAAAAAATCAACCGTAGAGGTGACAGCGCTACTTTTCTACGCGACGTGAGCTCTCATTGTAAACCAAAAATTACAAATAAAAAAATAAAGAGTTCATCTAAATGACAAGATTTGTTAAATTTTGATTGACGCAAAAATCAAAATGAAAATTGTCAAATTATTATTTAAATCCGTTATTTTTTTCAGAAACATTGATGTCATGATTTAATTCACCTCTTTAAAACTGCTAAAGCATAATGTTCTCGTTTTGTTAAGTATTTTATTACCCACCACATCAAAAACTGTGCTTTATAACCTTGTGCAATAATTTGGTAAAAACCTGAAAATTTGTTTAGGTCATCGAACTTCTACCGTTGAACTAAAAACAGGTAATTACATTTAAACTACTACTACTGATATAGTATAACTATTACGTCATGGACACAAGTAAGCATGGGCATTAACAAAAATCGATTTCTTAAATTACCTACTTAACTTTATTTCTACATACCTATTCTTCCCTTCCCGTGGGAGTTAGAAAATGTTGCAAACAGATTCAGTATTATTATTTAGTTACAAGACTTACATGTTTTTAGATGATGAGGCGGCTACTTTACTTCAAGAAAACATGACATTGATCATTCGGATGGCCTGCCCGTTCACTACCGCTTCAATAAAATTGTTGATACTTAAATTATAAGTTGGTATGTATAAGTTTTGTTTAATTGTTGTGCATAGTTCGTCCTTGACTCGCACTCGTACTCTGTCGCCTCTGTATTCTAGTGGTCTGGGGTAAGATTCAACTATATCAATATGTGTATATGTGATTTTCAATTTCAAAAATAAAATCAACGTTGCCCTGGACTAAACATATGCCCGCCCGTCATCATCTGTTACATTGTGAGACTTAGATCTTAGTTAGTCTTGACATGAGAGATCTCACAGATGCGTTACCGACCGCAAACAGTAACTATGCTTTTTTGTTGTAAAGTCCCAGGTTTGGAATGCATTAGGTAATAATACTGTTATAACTGGTATAACTACCAAAGTGTAGTAGGTGATAAGAAATGTCTTTCAGAATTACGAGGTGCTAAACATCAATGTGATGTGCATACACAAATCTTTTTATTTTGACGCAATGCTCGATGGTGAAATTCAACGGAAGGTACTGATTCCTCCAATGTCTCCATTTTGACATTCTCAAAGAGCGTTCGTTAATTCAATATTATTTTCAGGTCATGGAAAACTCGGGTGTGCAGAGCAACTCGGTAGCAGCAGCATTGTCCTAGACATCATGTTACATTTACAATAATAATTATGAAAAACATTATTGAAATGTCTTTGACAGAAAATAAATAAAATGTGAATAAAATTTTTGATTTTTATTAAAAAATCACATTGAAATTATTAACAACGTAGAACAGCCTGCCTGCTTTTTTCATTTTAAAACTTGGCTGTATAGATAACTGCTCAGCTTCTTCAACTTACTTGCAATTAAAAAAAAATTCAAATGTTAGATGTCATGTTCAATTCTAGCATACGGTTTAACGCCAATGTTCCCCAGATGGCGGTCTGAACGTGAAGTTCTCCTATTAGTCTGTGTTTGTTGACCTCAAATTTTAGGTACCTATCAAATTTTGATTGTTAGTCAATTTCTACTTTCATTGTTGTTAGTTAATTGCCCCTTTCTGGGACCAACTACGACTACTTTTTGGCTATGCTGTCATATCTTCCGTATTAATTAAGTCTTTATTTCAATCATAAGTCACTATTTACAAAGTCATGTCACGGTCTTGAGTAAAGATGTGGCTTCGATACTCAAGCTCATCTAGCGAGATTTGGCGGCAGCGAGGAAATATATGATACATTAATTTCTTCAAGATTATTTCATTTGTGCACTTTCACTGAACAAAATTACAATATGCCACAATATGCGTACAATATGCCACCAAAATTGACTATTTTTACTCAATATAAACACGAAATTCAATAATTCTGAAAAAAATATGACCATCTTCATTCAAGATGGCGCCAAAACTCTATCTACGTTTATTGAATGCTATTAATTGAATGACACGTCACAGAACTGTTTTAAAGCAGTACAATTTATTTATCCTGCAAAAAGGTATATATGGACGGCATGATACAAAAAGTTGATGCGATAACAAAACATCCCTGCTTTAGGAGCTTAGGGTAATCTCCTTGCTAATTTTATAACATTTTTTTCTTAGTACCGTTTGCTAACCTCCTGTGTAATAAATTTATTAAGAATTTTGATATCGTAATTAATAAAACTATTATTGCAATTCCTACAACAAGCAAAAATATATACACATCAAACATATTATAGGTGACCCAGCTCATATTTCTGGCTGGATTTTTCATGAAGTCCGCACCTTTATGTCTTATAACATATTCCAACCAAAAAATGGCAGTATCTAAGGGAGACATTGGTCTATCCTTAAATCTTTGAGATATTTCCTTAGCTTTTTTTGACATTTTATCATTATTTAACACATCACTGAGAGCACTATTCAAACTTTGCTCATTTATGTCATGAAACCTTAAAATTCTGCCGTATCCATCTTTCTCGGCGTTCAGCAAATTATTATATTGATCAGCGTATATTGGAATACCTACAATAGGTACCCCGTTATAAATAGCCTCCTGGGTACCGATCAGGCCTCCATGAGAAATGAATACCTTCACATTTGGGTGTTCTGTAATATAAAAAAAAATTTTTACTATTTATTTTCTTACATTTTACTTACACACTTAATACAAATCAATATGTAAAAAAGAAAAGTATACAAAAGAAGTGACAATCTCAGTTCTCACTGAGATTTCTCCAGCACACCAAACATTCAAATAACTAAGAATTCTAATCATAATATGGTTTAATATTACGTGGGATGTGAGTACAAAGTTATGTATTTAGTTTATAACAATTTCGCTTCAAGTATTTCAAAGCCAACTTGCTAACATATATTAAGAATTTGAAGAAGTTGAGATAGAAAATACTCAAACATATTATTATTGTTATGGTATATTCATCTCTTTACAGACTTTTATTTTGTCTTAGTATACTGTCTACAACTAGAGTACATTTTTGCTGAATTTCAAAATACTTAAGCTCCAATAAAACTGAAATTTGTCTGCACTGCTAACTTTGAGTCAGGTTTAATTCTTTACGGTTCTGTCGCTGGATTTCAAAAATGAAATCCATTATTCCCAAACTATCAAAACCGCACAGTTGAAATTTGATGAGAAAATAAATGTAATCTGTGAACCACATCATGATTTTTAGACAAACAAAAAAATATCTCTAGAAAGAACAAAGCGGTCAAATGATCTCATTTTTGTTTAAACCTATCTAAAAAGTATAAGCTTAGCAGGTATTTATAAAAAAATATTGCCCTGACGAAAATTTCGGGAAGACGAAACCGTGGCATATATAGGTTCGTCGCTGTAGCGTAGCTGAGTTTTTAGACCAACTGTGGCAGTCTACGAGCTGCCCTACCCTCAGGACCTGATCACGGTAAGGCAGAAATACACCACTTCCCGTAAGTTTTTAAAAGATGCAGGTAGTGAAGTGTAAGAACCACGTAACCACGTTAACCACAATTGTCAAGTAATAAAGCCAATAAAATTTGTTTTTCTTTTAAAATAATCCTGCAATTATTTAACATATTCCAAAAATTATTCACGTCTAAGTTCGGTAGGCACACACTATCCAGCCTGTCTTGGACTTGGCTCTCATACTTTTTGCTATGATAAAATAACAAGGACTAACACTTGACGTATTACAACGTTGCGTTGTATACACAGGTAATAAAATTACATATAGACGGTTTATATATTATATACTTTTTTAAAAGTTTCCAAGTACGAGATACAGGTGGGTCTGCTGTAGAGGATGCTTCCCAGCAGAGCTACTTATTTTATTAGCGAGTTCTTTTATAATCTAGCACAGGTATATTTATACGCCGCATACAGCGTATATAATTAACTAAAGGCCCGTCCCGGTTTCGCACGGGTATAAAATATACATATAAACCTTTCTCTTTAAACACTTTATGTATTAAAAAAACCGCATCAAAATCCGTTGCGTTGTTTTGAAAGATTTAAACGTAAATAGGGACATAGGAACAGGGGATTATACTCGGTGGAGTTACTGCATTCGAAGATGTAATTGATAGGGATATATATAAGAATGGCTCTGCTGCAGAGTATGACACTCAAATATGACCTAACAGCTATCCTTGCGAACTTTTATGTTAGAATTTCATATGTATTAATGGTTGAGTAAAGCTGCCCCAGAGTCTCGTGTTTTATCAAGATCGTGTCCATATTCTGCAATTGAACAGGCTTGCTATTACTGGTTTAATAATTGTTCACAATTGCTAATTTTCGCGCATTTGCTGTGACATATTGAACAAGAAAGACTTAGTTAAAGGTGCAGTAAGCTAAGATTTTACTGCCTTATTCATAAAAAATAGTTAAGTAACCTCCTAAGCATTGCTTAACTAATCATTTGATTAAGCCTTAAGCATTGCTTAAAAATTTGTTATTCATAAAGTTCATTCTGACATTGCTTAGTTAAATACTGCTTAACTTGGTAGGTTTTGGTAGAAATGTGGCTGTATGCGTATTTATTTTGCTAAAAGTGGATTAAACAATTGTCATCCGTTATCAACATCGTTGTTTCTGAATACGGTGTCGGACATCTATAACCTCTTGCTAAAGAGTATTTATATTTCTACAATAAAATACTCGTACATATTGTACTACAGTAAAATTAAATTTATTAGAGTAAATAAAGTTGATGTAACATAGACACAAAACGTTTAAACTGATACACTGCATTTCAAAAATAATATTTCTAATGCATCTACATTATGTTACTAAGCTAAATATAAAAATGATGTCATTTCTGTAATATTTTCCCCGTGTTGACTCGAGTTCCTTTGTAGAAAGTAGAATAGACCATCTACCATCTAACAGGAGTTAAACAGCGCGTAAAAATCGAGCATGGGCTTACCGTCACTAGCACCGTGACAACTTACTAGGAGGTGAATTTCGCAGCGACTCACCGGGATCGGTACCACCGCCTTACATATTCCTGCCGCCATAATGTCAGCGCTTGCTGTTGAATTGTTCCGGTTCGTAGAGTAAAGTAGCCGGTAAACTTACTTTTGCTCGGGGCTTGACATCCCAGCCTCAGGTTGGTGACACCTTTTTGACACCTTTGGTGTCTCTAGACGGCGTGAAATTCTCACAATCAGAAAATCTGTCTACTTTTATGCTTCCAATATCATAACAAAATGCTCTGGAAAACTATCCGTTTTTTCGTAGGAGTCATTGGCCATCTCCATAGTAAAACATGTTATTACAGTCCTATATTGTTCCAAAATCCAACATATCCCATCCAATTTTGTTCACACTTCAACGAAATCAAAATATTTCAATGTATATGTATATGTATGTGTATTGTGTATATGTGTACATGTATATGTGTATTATAAAAAAATCATAAGAATACACAAATAAGCCATATTAAATGGCTAGTTGTTGCATTTTGTCAATGCACATAAAATCAGCTGTTTGAAATTTAGTCAGCCATTTTGTTGATTAAAATTTTAAACAAGGGTCCGAGGTTGCTTAATGTGACAGCTATTTAAGAGTACATTTAAACAAATGATTAACTCTAAATAGCGTTTATGAATAAGAATTTTTTAAAACATTGCTTAAATTGGTGATTAAAAGTTAAGCAACGTTTATAAATAAGCCTGCAATATCGTAACTTAAACGGACTTTAATTTACGAAATTATTGTGTCGTCAAAACTACGATTTGAATAATATTAAATTATTTTTGTATATTCCCACTAATACGTATTATTTATCTTGGTATAATGAACAATTTTCAATAAATTTACTTAAATATTGAGTAGTCAAAACGAATGATACCAAAATATCTTTGTGAATACATATGACAAACTAGCTTCCGCCCGCGACTCCGTCCGCGCGAATGTCGGTCTTCGCGTGATAAAACTGAAAAATTCACATTTATGTTTTTTCTAACTATTTTTCCAGAATTCAAAGTATCCCATTTTATGCCCAGTATAATAAGGTATATTTTTTCACGTGATGCCTGAACATACAGACAGACAAAATTGTTTTAATCATATGTTTGGGTTTGGTATCGATCCAGTAAAACCCCCTGCTATTTATTTTTTCAATATTTCAATGTACAGAATTGACCCTTCTACAGATTTATTATATGTATAGATATAGATAACAATTAAATATTATATAAACCTTAAATGCAATAAAGATATAAGCTTTATTGCAAATTCAGTTATTATAGTTTAAAACATATTTAATTATTTTTCAACGATTCTCGTGTAGGATTTTTGACAGGTTTTGTATTATTAGTAATAAATGATCCTTTGTTTCTCAATTACGGACGTATTCTTTATTATAATAATGCTAGTCTAATGTACACATTAGAGATTACATTTAATACTAATTACTACGAAATTTGTGAAGGTTATATAAGTTTCCGTGGTCAGCAGTTCCATCCCCGGGTCGGACAACAAAGAAAAAGGAAAACACATATTTTAAATTTTTGTAATAAACTAAGCCTATTTGCTTAATAACCTATTGCCCGGGAACCGGGTGGCAATAGGCTTGCCACGTATCACATTGTGGGACTTAGTAGGTATCTTCGGCTAGTCTTGGGTGCCAGGGTGTACGTCTGCCTACCTTTCCGTGGAAGCGATCGTGAAAATACTTGAAGTGAAATCAAATACAGCAAAAATATTCTTAAAAATATATTTATTACCAAATTATGTTAATTTAATACGTACCTAAAATTTCTCTCTGTGGAAACCATTCGCTTGTAAAAACATTATTTGGCTTTCCTTCCATCGTCTCATTCTCCCATTTCCATAAAACAGTTTGGTTTAATTTCTTGAATGTACTTATAAACGCATTTTTCTTATGTATCGGTAATTCTGAACTCCTGACATTAGAACCCAAATTAACGTATATGACACCTTGTTTCGATTCATCTAGAAGAAGTTTTAGATCCTGAAATTAAATAATCTTAAAATTAAAAATAATCAGTGGTCCCCGACAGTAAGATGTAATGTAGCCAAGAATCACACCTATCATGTCAGTTTTTATACAAAAAGCATCGCATTGAAATCTGCTATTCAAAGGCACAGATTTGTATCGATAATAGGGGGCTAAAGAAACACGTCATCTTTGTAAATCTTCAAAAAACCTATTAAGCCATAGGCGTAGAATATCACTAATTCAATAATTGCTTAGTTGTACTTAATGATCGTCATTTAGAAAATTCTCCATTAACATTTTTATTAAGTTTCCTAAGTATTTCTATGACAGAAAGATCAATTGGTAAAATATCTTTTGACACTAATAGGTTAATGCTTACATTTGAGAATCAAAATACATATTAATACGTGATGCCAAAACTTTAAACCCCTTTTCAAGAATTTGCGAGGAATTTATGTGTAGGAAAAGTGCATTACCCTAATATTTTTTAATAATGATGCTTACAAAGTACATTAAATCAATAAATAAAACATTACCTACACTACCATGCATTTGACACACACAAACAAATATATTGATGATAAAGTTAGAAGATCATAGATGGAGCACTAAAAAGTTTGAGTTGATAAAAAAATGTGTAAAATATAAACTGTTATACCTTCGGAAGAGCTTCGACACGACTGGACTCGCTTTTAAATAAATGCAATCCACCAACTTCAACGACATTTGGCAACAGGGCCATTGGAACTTCGTAACTAAAGTGTTGATTGATTAACATTAAGGATATGTTCTTCTGAATGTCATATAAACTTGGTGCACTGGCAGCTAGCTCTGGTTGATATTTTTCCAACAATTTTCTATGTCTGACTAAATAATCAAATCTCCACCAGATATATTCGTAAATAAGGAAATATAGTTCTCTCACACGACCCCAGAATGTGGAAGGCGCCGTGATGTCCACAAACTCTGATATAACTGTGGCTAACTGAAGTGGATTTCCAGTTACAATATTATGTCTCATACAGTTACCAAACGTGGTTATCAAAACCAAAGGTGCATTGTATTTATGTGCAAATGTATATAATGCTTCTTGGAAGAACTGTTCTGCAACCACTAAGTCAAAGCTTTGGTTCTCTTTTAAAAACTCCTTAACTGGTGTGGAATTTAATGTCACTTCAGTGAAACCCAGACCTCCGTTCCAGAGTATTTGTTGATGAAATTCTTCGGCAGTTATATCAGCCATAGAAAATATATTTGGTCTCTCTATTTCTGTAATCAAGTTTTAATATATAAGGAATAAAGTATAAGATTAAATATTTTCTTTTTCGTCCCTTTCTATATTTAAATAGACATTTTAGTAGTGAATGCCACTAAACACGATCATATTACGAACACATAAGAGCTATTAAATTATATCACAATATTATCACCTCTGATGACAATACAAATACAGCGACGATAACAGACTGCATCTTTAAAAATTCATCAGAATATTTTGGACATTGTCAATAAAGCAACAAACCTTTCTACATTTGTACACCACTACACAGAAATAACATATCACCAAATGTTACAGGCTAATTTTTCTTCATAAACAGGCAGACATTTACATTATGCCCTTCTCTCTGTTATTGTTTGATCCAATTATTATTAAAAACAACACGAATAAAAAAATAATTCATGTAATATAGAATGTAATTTTTAAATGACTAACTTTCTACTAACCTCTCGGTTTTGTAACTTTAGATTTTGTGGGCGATCAGAGTGCTCAGCCCAAAACATAATTCTTTAGATTGATGGGGCTGTTTCCCCACACCGTCAGTAACAAGAGCCGTCTTTTGGGAGACCGAACCTTGTCTTGGTGCTACGTTCTGGTTACTGGCT
>NJDD01000016.1:85632-119931 GCA_002245505.1 Calephelis nemesis
CAAGTTCAATACACCGTCGCCGCTGGTTTTTGCGTAGTGTGGTGTTTCGTGAGTTTGTGTTGGAATTGGGCGATAGGTTGGCGTTGGCTGCCGGTATCGGATCGACGTGGGCTATAACGTTACGTTTGAAAAAAGGTAACTTATTTCGTTTAATAAGTTGCCTTGCATATACTTAAGTGGGCGGTTTATAGATCTAGTAAAATAGTTAAAACTGAAGAAATATTAGTTATGTGAAATTTCATCAAACCTTACTGCTTTTTGTTTTAGTGTAACAATTTTTTTGTGTTTTGGAACAGATTTATAATATTTTTTTCTATTCTGTTCTAAGAGACGTAACCCTGGAATGTCTACTAGTAAAACCATCGATCGTTCGATTCGTCTTATCTACATCTGTTTATATTTTCTAATGATAAATACTTAATGTCAAAGTCCTGATAAAAATACTGATCATAGTTTAAAAATTTCGGTATTAGGTATGCTTCATAACCATTGCAGTCTATCTAAAGTACCTACAAAGAGAGGTGTTGTAAGTTAGATGTGTGTGAGTGTGTGGCTGACTATGACATCATAACGTTAAAAGAGTGCATCTATGGGTCGGGGTTTCATAGATTTTTTTAAATTTAATATTATATCTTGTTTTGTTTTGAGCATCTCGTAAATTATTTGTAATCTATGTAAATAATAATATTAAAACTAAAAATTGACCATAAACCCCCGACAGTTGTAGTCCTGTTCTACGAGTAGGTATCACATTTTTTTGAATTTGAACCTTCTTTGGACCATAAAGAAGCAAAATTGGCTCATACATTGAAGCGTCTTAAAATGACGAAGGGAATAGAGATTCACTTTTATTAAAGACCGATTTTTTATTTGTTCCCCGTTTTGAATATAGTATTGTTTACCCTGCATTTTTTTTCTTTTCATATAAGCATTATCTGACAATGACCACCACAAAAAAAATACCAAATTTGCTCAATCCATTCAGGCGTGATGTTATGACCATGCCAAATGGGTATTAATATTTAACACTCGTTTTGCTTGAGGCTTGTGTGTGTTTGTGTGTGTGTGTGCTATTCTAAGTTTATACGAATACATCGATTTTAAATCAGAGCTTTGGTTTCAAAGTCGAAGTGATCGAGTTAGTTCTTAGCTGCATGTAGGTCATGCCGGAGGTTTGTTGAAATTTTTAATTTTAGTGTTATGCTATAAAACTTGTACTCACTTAACACATCCCAAATTTTCTTGTCATCCACCATGACCTCTCGGTAATTTGGAGGGGGACTCTTTTCTTTGTTTGCTGTTATCACGGTCACATTATGTCCTCTGCGGGCTAATTCTATTCCAATGGGTCTCAACATTATATAATGAGACGTGGAGGTAAATGGTATTATGTACAGTACATTTGCTGATTCAACGCCTTTAATTGCATACAGTAGAAGGCAAATGTGCAAAACGAGAGACTGAAACAAACACGTAATATATGAAGTAAAAAAAACCCCGAAGAGGTAGGCAGCGGCACAACCAGGATACCCACGACTAGCCGAAGACACTAAGTCCCACAATGTGATAGGTGGCAAGCCTATCGACAACCGGGCACATTTCCAATCCCGACCAATTATTTTTTTAGAAATTTAGAAAAACCCAATTTCCTTTTTGTTGCCCGACCCGGGATTCAAACCCGCGACCTCACGCAGTCAAATCCAACAACTGAACCGCTAGACCACAGAGGCGAAAACTGTTAAATACTTTTTGTTACTGTGTAATCGACGAATTGTTTATTTCTACATTATCGAGTTTAAACAAAAAAATCCGTTCATTGGAGGTATTTAAATAACAGTTGGTGCAAGCGACTAAATCTCGGCAGCACAACACGTTTCTAGCATTTTTAGATATTTATTTTTATTTTTTTTCCTCTGAAAAAAACTGACATCTAAATTACACAAGATTCGCCAAACTGTGAAGCAGTTTGTTGGCGATGCGCTCAGATACATACTACGATTGATAGTAAATTTGCTTAGGTATATAGTGCTTTGCTTACAATTATAAATTATAATAATTACTTACAGTCTCTGTTTTAAATTTACTTGCTTATATTTTATATTACCTATATCGTGCAGCTTACATATTTTCTTACATTTTTAGGATTTCGTTTTTCATTTTTACTTTTAAGTAGCCTATCTTTAATTTATTGTCATCGAGGAGAAAGGGATACTTATTACATCATTTGGGAGTTATATACTCCATTGTTCTTTGTCCATAATAATTTTTGGCAGTCTGTTCCTGCTTAATATTAATTAATTAATTTTCGTAAATTCTGCCAAACAACAAACACCCCGTGTTGGTCCGGGCTCCTTTGTTGAATAGACCATCTGCCTTCCTTGCCAGGCAGCTCGTAAAAGGCGAGCAAAGGCTCATCGTCACTAACACCGTGAATTCTGACTAGGTGGCAGAGCTAGTTTAGCAGCGACTCGCCCGGATTGGTACCACCGCCTTACCTATTCCTGCCGCCATAACGGCATGACGTGTTCCGGTTCGGAGGGTAAGGTAGCCGGTAAACTTACTTTTGCTCGAGGCCTAACATCCCAGCCCCAGTTTGGCAACGCACCATTATCACCTTTGGTGCCTCTAGGCGGCGTCAATTTCTTACCATCAGGAAATCCGTCTGCTTGTTTGCCTTCCAATATCATAAAAAAAACACAATCGCTCGTATAAAATCAAAGGACAAACTATTTTAAATAATTCTGACCAGTCGATAACATTTTTCCCTAACTAATTTGTTACACAATTTCTGTCTGTATCCCGACCATGATCAAAATCATGAGTCACGTTAAATATGAACTGATCGTAGTTCGTAGCGTATGTTCCAAGAACACCTACTTATTGGCTTTTTTATCTCCCTTAACAGGAATAAGTAAAAATGTTTATTGGGTTATAAATCTCTTCCAATTACTTATTTATCTTTATTGTACACCAAACAAAATTGGTTTGGCGAACTTAATGCCTATTTTCATTTATCCATAAAATCCTTAACAGGTAGGAGGTATTCATAATTTTCCTAGACATTTTTTTTATTTTTGTGGTAATGAAAGGTAAACAAGCAGACGGATTTCCTGGTGGTAATTCATGACGCCTAGAGACACCCAAGGTGGTAGTGGTGCGTTGCCAACCTGAGGCTGGGATAGTAGGCATCTAGCAAAAGTAAGTTTAGCGGCTACCTTATCCTCCGAACCGGAACACTTCTACGGCAAGAACTGACGTTATGGCGGTAGGAATAGGTAAAGTGGTACCAATCCGGGCGAGTCGCTGCCTAGCTCTAATACCTAGTCAGATGTCACGGTATAAGTGACTGTACGGTACTCATAAAACTGCAAATTACGAAATTTAAAAAAAAAATATAATTACTTACTAAATTTCGTGATTAAATTAAATATAATTTTTAGTTTCATCTTTTAAATTAAAGTTGTATAGTAAAATGTTACCAATTATTAGTAAAACAAAAACTTATAACTCTTTTACAATCACAATGGTATATTAAAGTTGTCAAAAATCCAAAAAATAAGTTTATTACCCACATGCAAAGTTATTCAACTAAGTCTTTAAAAATTATTTGTAATTTAGTTACTTACTAGAAAACAATTTTAATACTTAAAAATGTTTTTGTTTAAGCTAGTTATTCAAAAAGTTAACATACCATTTTCACGTTTGGAGACTGTTATTTTAAAATGTTTATACACTAATCATATTTACGTCCAACGTCTTATGCATTTGGAACTGACTGCCGCTATGTGTCCATACTTTGTAACATTTTGACCTTAGTATAGCTATAAAATGTTAAGATGACGTCGTACTTCTGTGGGAGAACGCATACAAAGAATATGACACATTATGTCTATTATATTGTTTATATATTATATTATATGTAGTCTTTAGTCCTCTGTGGTCTAGCGGTTCAGTTGTTGGACTTGACTGCATGAGGTCCCGGGTTCGAATCCCGGGTCGGGCAGCAAATAAGAAAATTGGGTTTTTCTAATTTTCCAATAAAAAAAATGTTGCTCGGGATAGGATATGTGCCCGGTTGGCGAAAGGCTTGCCACCTATCACATTGTGGGACTTAGTGTCTTCGGATAGTCGTGGGTGCCTTGGTTGTTACTCTACCTACCTCTTCGGGGATATGGGCGTGAAGATAAGATTTTGATTTTATATATAGTATACTATATTATTCTATTATTTACTTCTTTTAGGGTAGGTCTATTATAGTACTAAACAGTACTATATTGTGTCAGTGTCTTAGTTAAGTAAAAAGCATCAGGTTATTTAAAGATGTTGCTATTTTGAACGTGAAAAATGTTTCTTTTTTTAAATATGGCGCCTACGACAAACATTAAGGAAGTATGACTCTTTTAAATTTTTGCCATAGTGAAATGCGAGTTATTTTTTTATATACTATTATATTACGGTCGTGGAAAGTCAACCTTACGTTCACATTGTATCTCAATTTTGTCAATCTTTAATTTGACATTCTTTCCATATTATGAGCGAACAAATTAAGTATTTCTTGTTTGCATACAATTTTTTTTCTTAATTATAAGAAAGAGGCTAACATTTAAATGCGGTGCAAACCTAAGTACTGGTGTTTAAAAGTAGCCTGAACAAATGTAAGTGTTTTAGTTGATGATGTAGTACTGGAACAAGTGAATGAAATTTTATAAGTACTTTGGTTGTGTTTTTAGCAATGATGGAAAGTTGTGTACTTTGTGGTGGTGGTATACAGATGTAGAAAGGAGAGTGTGTGCAGGAAATAGTGTGAACAAAGTGGAGTGGAGTGTATTTCAAGAGACAAAGTGATGGATTCGTTTTGCATAAAACTTACAGCTAATAAAGTTAATAATATGTATAATAACGAAAATAAGGCCAATTACAATTTTTCACCTACAGATAAGAAGTACCGGTGAGTTTAATCGTTCAAGATGGCAAAATCATTTATAATATCACAAATTAAAACTATTTAAAATATTATTAGTATTCAACATCAAAAAGAAAAAAAGACGGATTGCTCTCCGGGAGTGAAGGCAGAAGTGAAAACTTGAGTATTAAGGTTCTTTCTTTCTTTAATTCTTTATTGTACACAAAAAAAAACAAGTTGACAATATGTAAAATTATACAAAAGGCGAGCTTATCTCAATAGAGATTTCTTCCAACAAACCGAATAAAGAGAATGCATAAAAGACACGTAGAACATACAGTGCACAGTACAAAAACTTACAGTACAAAAACTTACAGTACAAAAACTTACAGTACAAAAACTTACAGTACAAAAAAAAACGCAAACTAAATTACTAATCGTAACTAACGTTGTGCATTTTTGATTTTATGGAATTAATAACCATTAGTCGCCTCTGTAGCGGTCCGGGTGTTGGACTTGACTGTAAGAGGTCTCGGGTTCGATTCCCGTGTCGGCCAACAAAAAGAAAAATTGGATTTTTCCAATTTTCTAATAAAAAAAAATGTTGGTCGGGATTGGAAATGTGCCCGGTTGGCTATAGGCTTGCTACCTATCACATTGTGGGACTTAGTGTCTTCGGCTAGTCGTAGGTGCCCTGGTTGTACCTCTGCCTATCTCTTCAGGGATATGGGCGTGAAGATACTTTTTTTTACTTTTTTTTAACCATTAGAATAATTTTGCACGAATTGCTATAATTATCAATATGAAAGTTACTATCGTTTGTACACAAATATTATTTTTATATCAATAACCTGCGTTTGGCTTGACAAAAACTCGCTAGAGTAAGACCACGTGACGGCTAGGAGCGTCGTCATATTATCTGTACATCGAACATTGCTCGTCTACACTTTAAATGACTGTAAATAAAAGAATAAATAAATAGAAAAAAAAAATATCAAAGGTTGAATATGTGTTCAATTTTAAGGTATAATTCTGTAGCTGGACATTTAATTAAGGACAGTAAACTATATTGAAAAATAGAGTTAAATATATATAGTTAAAGATACTTTTTTTTTCTTTTTAGAGTTAAACAAAACTAATAATCTGCAGTACGAGTATTATAATGTCTTTAACAGCTCCATTTTATTACGTGTGAAATCAGTACCCAGTAGCAAAACCTTTGTTAGTAATTACCGCTTGACACTGATGTGGCATATACATTATCAGTTTCTGGCATGTTTCGACAAGAATTTTTGTCCATGCTTCACAAAACGCTTCATTAAGTTCATCTAAAGTTGTCGTACGATTAGCGGCTACTTTTTTTATACATAAGAGAAGGTAAACGAGCATGTGGGTCACCTGATGGAAAGTGATCACCGTCGCCCACGGGCATCCGCAACACCAGAAGTATCACAAATGCGTTGCCAACCTTTAAGGAATGAGTACGCTCTTTTCTTGAAGGTCCCTAAGTCATAATTGTTTGGGAATACCGCCCTCGGTAACTGATTCCACAAAGATGTTGTGCAAAGTAAAAAATGTCTTCGGAATCGCACAGTTGTAGATCGCCACGCATCAAGACGATGGGCATGATACTTTAAACTGTGTCGCAAAGTCAGAAGGCGTAAATCAGCGGCTGTAATTAAGCCAAACAACTCCTCAGAACATTCCCCATTATAGATGCGCTAGAACACATTGAGGGACCCAACATCTCTACGCAGCGCCAAGGGATCAAGCCGATTGGTAATTGCCCGGTCATTGACAATTCGAATTGCTCTACGTTGAATGCGGTCAAACGGAAGGAGCTGGTACTGTGGAGCCCCTGCCCAGAGTTGAGCACAGTACTCCATATGAGGCCAAATTTGCGCTTTATATAGTTGTAAGCGATGGGTCGGATTGATTTACTTTTTGAAATACTGTCTCGCTTTTCTGAGCACACTGAGTTAGCCTTCTCCTCCAGATGACCACGAAATTGAACATTGCTCGAAATGTAAACGCCGAGTATACCAATGCAGGCTGTGGCAGTAAGGGAAACGCTCTCAAATCGAGGAGATGCGACGAAGGGAATCTTTTTAGCGGAAAACGAGCAAACTTGTGTCTTACTAGGGTTAAATTGCACTAGATTTTGCTGACCACAAATCGAAATTTCAGACAGGAGATTGTCAATTTCAGACACACACAGTTCCGGCTCTCAATGACATGATCCCTGGATATATTATGACGGCCAAAGTATAAGGCTTCCCCAGTAGTGTCGTCTGCATAGCAATTAGTGTTACTAATTTGCAACATGTCATTGATATGCAGAAGAAGCAGAGTAGGAGAAATCACACAGCCTTGGGGAACACCAGCATTGACAGCTTTTTTCTTGATTTCATGCCAAAAGTGCTCGATTGGGTTAA
Organism: Calephelis nemesis; assembly: GCA_002245505.1. Classification (NCBI taxonomy): domain Eukaryota; kingdom Metazoa; phylum Arthropoda; class Insecta; order Lepidoptera; family Riodinidae; genus Calephelis; species Calephelis nemesis. The sequence goes on from NJDD01000016.1 coordinate 92,971, forward strand.
AGTCCGGGCTATTTGCTGGCCAATCTAGCACCGTTACTGACTGACTGGTAAGAAACGACTTGACTGAACGGGAGATATTTATGCGGTTATCATGCTGAAACGTCCATATAATAGGGAGATGCTCCTCAGCATAGGGAAGCATTGTTTCCTCCAATATTGCCTTGTATTGATGTTGGTCTAAGTTGCTCTGAACTTTCTCTGAAGGAAACTCACAGGTCCCACTCCACGTTCAGAAAATGAACCCCACATTTTAATGTTTCCACCGCTATGTTTCACCTGCTTTTTTGTGAATTTTGGATTCATTTCCGCTTTTACTGGACGCCGTACGTATTGCCTTCCATCTGAAGAAATCAAATTAACCTTGGTCTCGTCAGAAAATAATACATGTTGCCATTGAGCGTAGGTCCAATGTCCATATTTACGTGCAAACGCCATACGAGCATTTCTTTAACAACGGTACTTTGCGAGCCACTCTTCCGAGCAACCCTGCTTCTACCAGAGGTCGTCGAACGGTCCTTGCTGAGACACCAGCTCTTTCGTGTGTCCCAAACACTTCGTGATAAATTAAAATAGAGCCTAGAAACGGATCTTTCTTAGCTAACCTGGTTATCATTCTATCTTCTTGCGGAGTTGTTTTTCTCGATCTTTTTGTTCTGGGCACATTTAAATCTGTGTCATTGCGTCTGACATGTTGCACTGCATTGTGTGCCATAGTTTTTGAACAATTTAAATGTTCTGCTATCCTTCGGTATGGCCAACCATGCTCGACAACAAACTTCATGATAATTTTTCGTAGTGTTGGATCACAACTTTTATTTTTACCCATTTTTCTTCAAAATATTTTTCAAAACTTAAAATGAATATCGGGATTGCCGTCAAAACTACCACGAAACAATAAGAGAAGAAGTAAAAAAGTCTTGAAATTCAAATTTTGAAAAAAGAATGCAATATCTCAGTGCCCCTAATTAAATGGCCAGCCAGCATTATTTGAACAAATAGCACTACGATAATCTATCAGCTATACTGTCATCATCATCATCTCAAGCCTTCTTCAACCGCTTTGGTGTAGGCCTCCTTCAACTTTCGCCATTTATTCCTATCTTTGGCTGTCTGAAGCTAATTTTTTTTTCATAGTGCTCTTATTTCGATTGCATTAATTCAACTTTAATGTTTTTTTTGATATTCCCAAATCTCGTTTCCATTGTTATTTAAAGTAACATTGAGTTCGGTGCAATAATAAATCCTCAAATAAATAGTAAGTAACATGTGTAACAACTCCAATGATATTAAGAAACGACTTTTTTATGATATTGGAAGGCAAACAAGCAGATAAATTTCCTGATGGTAAGAAATTCACGTCGCCTAGAGACGCCAAAGGTGGTAATGGTGCGTTGCCAAGCTGAAGTCGGGATGATAGGCCTCGCGCAAAAGTAAGTTTACCACCTACCTTACCCTCCAAATCGGAGACGTTATGGCGTCAGGAATAGCTAAGGCGGTGGTACCAATCTGGGTGAGTCGCTGCGAAACTCTACCACCTAGTAAGATGTCACGGTGTTACTGACAGTAAGCCTATGCTCACCTTTTACGAGCTGCCTGACAGGAAGGCAGATGATCTATTCTGCAAAGGAGCCCGAACCAACACGGGGAAACATTTGATAAATTATAGTATTTTTTAATTATAAAGGTTTTGTAGTTATTTAATTTTACTTGATTTTTTAGTTATAAACCCAGCAATTTACTTTACAGGTATTGTAGATCCATTAAGACTTAAGCATTGCTCAAGTGATGTCAGGCGAGTATTTTCCATCAAACTGTTTAATACACCTTCCTTGAATTTTCGAGTTTTCAAATCGGCCATTCGAAATGCTCTCACCAAACATTTACGGACAAACGTGAAAATTGTCCGAAAGCGACTTTGACAAACTAAGCGTTATGAAACTGCGTTACCTTCTATCGCATTCATAGAATGAGGACGCTCGGGAACGGTATATACTGAGTATGCCTCACGAACATTAATACAACGAATGAAAATTTCTTCCATCTTCCAAATGCATTTGAAATCTTGCCTTGGCATTTACTATATAATAATTTTAAATTTATGGTGATAATGGTAACCCTGAGATTCCTTTTATATATCAAAAAACCAGATTTGATTAAAAAATAAACGTCATGTTAGTAATAAACACCGCAATATTATAGCGTATTCAAAAAAATTCCATGAATATAGTTGTGTTAGTAATTCATATATTTGCATAACAAGTTGTATAAAAATAATATCAGTTAATTGAGTTAATTTAGTTCATACATAAAATAAAAATCATACAACAAATTCTTGTACCTTACTACGACTTTTGACTTAATACTTTAAAAAATGTTTAAGCCGGTGGTCAAGCGGTTACCGTCCATACTTAGGCTCCAATAACCAATACGATAACCACCAACCAAATCGATCAATTCGATTTCCTACGCATCATACCTATATACAAATACTCACATTTTTGCATTACAATTAATGGACAATATAAAAAACTCAGTAGATTGCTTTTGTTACACTTAAACCTTTGATATCTCTCACATCCAAAAACTGTTTGACTTTCTTCTGGTATTTGCCTAAAATAAACACAAGTCAGTTTAAAAATATCCAAATCACTTCAAGTATGTTGGTTTATAAAAAAGATCCATTTTTAAATAGTACCTAATAAAAAAACAAGTATAATGTTATGTAATATATTATAACATTATACCTGATTTTTATTCTTTACTATTCGCACGTGTATAAAATATACATATAAACCTTCCTCTTTAATCACTTACGGCCAATGTTAATAATGTATCTCAATCTAATGGATTTCAAGCAATCTCGATAGCTGCGTATCCGCCGGCCTATCCCATACCTAATTGCCATACTTATCCAGTCCACAGATATGTTATTGGCAAGCGATAACACAAAAATGGATCAAAATATCAATCTTGGTTAGCGAGTTTTGGATTAGGATTGATTATTAATATTGGCCGTTAATCTATTAAAACCGCATCAAACTCAGTTGAGTAGTTAGACTTAAGTATACAAAGGGACATAGGGAAAGAGAAAGTGATTTTGTTTCATAGTATGTAGTGATTATAAAATTATTAAAGCTATTAAAAGCCATTTATTTATTTATTTAAGTATTTAGCTAGTTGTTAATTGGCAAAAGGCCAAAACTGTATAATTTTATTAAGAATACGAAATCATTTGTTTTACAGAGACCTTACAAAGGTTTCTGTGACTTCATTTCAGGCTTATTTCATACGTATAACAAGATTTCCAAAATACATGGCCGTCGACAAACACAATTCCACATCAGTTCAAAGGCTTCCCTCTCACAACGGCCATTAGGATGGCCACTTTTAGATTGACACGTAATAGGTAATACATTATGTCGTCGTCCAAACATTCACCCAGTTGATCTTCACTCTGGGGTATAGGACCCCAGAGACCGCTTCTCTGTTTTCACTTTTTCACTTTCCACATATCATCAGTTTGGATTAAATCATTTGAGCCGAAGGACTTTTTTAATTGGTCTCTTCTACCAGCTCCTAATGTTTAATGGCGATTAAATATTTACTACCCAGATACATAGATTCTAAGACAGGAAACATTGAATATAAATAAATATTCCCCGACAGATTACCCAAATTAATTTAACCCCAAAGAGTATATGCCTGGGTTAAAGTTGTTAGACAACAGCTATGCTAATACATATAAATGCTTAATGTACATTTAACTAGCGCCCGCCCTCGCTTCGCTTCGGTTATTCTTTTTTTTTATGTTATAGGAAGGCCAACAAGCAGACGGATTTCCTGTTGGTAAGAAATTCACGCCGCCTAGAGACACCAAAGATGGTAATGGCGCGTTGCCAACCTGAGGTCGGGATGTTAGGCCTCGAGCATGAGTAAGTTTACCGGCTACCTTACCCTCCGAACCGGAACACGTCACGACGTTATGGCGGCAGGAATAGGTAAGGCGGTGGTACGATGTCACGGTGTTAGTGATGGTAAGCCTATGCTCGCCTTTTACGAGCTGCCTGGCAAGGAAGGCAGATGGTCTATTCTACAAAGGAGCCCGGACCAACACGGGGATTTTTTTTTATTCAAAAATAAAAATCGAAAACCTAACTTAAAAGGACTAAGCAGATTGTTGTTGCGCAGAAAACAAGACAATTGCTGATGTACTATGTGCTCTAAAACTTTAGAAAGGAAGGAAAGTATCGAGGTAGGGCGAAAGTCTGAAGGATGTAATGGATTGGATTTTTTAGGAAGGGGTATAACTTTCGCCTTTTTCACGTTATGGGAAAAGACTGTTATGATAAGGAAAGATTGAAAATAAACGTTAATACGTGAAGGATATGCGGGAGTATAAGGATTATCATTTTAGAGTACAAGCCATCAATACCAACGCCAGTAGATGAAATACCTATAATGTGCTTTTCAACTTCCAGCTCAGTTACTGACATAAAAGAGAAAGAACAGGAGGGACGTGAAATCAAAGATAAATTAGCGAGAGTTCTAGTTTTTGTGGCATTATTCATTATTAAACGCGGTGTGGAAAAATGTGAATTTAAATAATTTATATCAAAAGAGTTACAAACCGCGACAGGTTCCTTTCCAATTCCCACAGTTTTTAGAAAACGCCACATTTCTTGCGAATTCGATTTTGAAATAGTGTCGTGGATGTCTATTTCGAAGGGTCTTCAGGAAGTCAGTCAGTAGGAAGAAGGTTGTCATCAGAAGGATGCTTCTTATAACGCCTATTAGCTCTATTTCTTACCGCCATAGCAACTTTAATGTCTTCAGTCATCCAAGGAGCGGGATTATGTTTCCTTCTAAGCTTTTTGAGCGGCGCGTGACAGTCGTATAGATCTAAAACAGTCGAGTTGGCCATGATTTTATAGATTAGTATAGCTAATAGTTCAATTTTGCACTCGATTAAAGATGCGCCAGAATACAGAATAAACTTCGCGCTAGGCGCATTTATTTTTTTAACGTATGAACTGTATGTCTATGAGTTAAACGCAGTAGTTTTTTTTTTATTTGGCATGCTATGATTTTATAAAAAAATATGATTTTGTAGCTTGAGAAAGTAAGCGTGAAATGTAAACTTTTTCTTTCTTATTTGAGGACGCCTCATTAATCAAGGCCTATATTGTGTAATCCTTAGATCCGAGGTTTATCGATTTTACCATTTCCACAATGTAACTTACATTTGGAAGCTTATAATTACGATGTAATTTATTTAGAAACACTTGTACTTTCCACAATATATTTTTTTATTTTTTATTTTTATAATTTAGCCAACCGGTTTCGCTATACAAGCATCATCATTGCTATATAACAACTATATAGTTAAATATATATAGTTAAATATATAGTTGTTAAATATATGTCCGCGCAACCACATTAGTTCCTCTGAAAAACTAGAATAATTAAGTTAAATAATTTGATGATGTCCAGAAAATAAGTTTATAAACCATCAGTTGATTACTTTGAGTCGATTGTGATGTGAAATTAACGTTATCATTGTTATTTCGATACTTAGCCTAACGACTTGTAAACACCTGCGCCTGCACGTGCGCCGAGCCTTATAAAAACGGCTGCACTGTAAGCGATAAGGCATTCACGATTCACAAGCCAATGGCAGCACGTCGTTACGCTGCCCGTTAAATAAACGGAGTGTAAAAGTGCTTGTGAAGTTTTTTTGAGAACACCCAAAATGAGTCATCATCAAGAAAACTACAACAGTGGCGTCAGCAATGATGACGTCACACTTTTTAAAAACACCACGAACGTTCCTAATTCGTCATATATTATAGTTGTTATATAGCCCTGATGATGCTTGTATAGCGAAACCGGTTGGCTAAATTATAGAAAATAAAAAATAATAAAATATATTGTGGAAAGTACAAGTGTTTCTAAATAAATTACATCAAGAATGGAATTCCACCAAGCTCCGACGATAAGAAGTATAGAATCTATCTTATTAAAAGTATCTAGTATCTTCTTAAATCTAGTATCTTATTAAAAGTATAGAATCTATCTTACGCTTCTCCATTAACTGCAAGAACTCTGGAGTCTGTTTTGTTACGAGAGTTTATCTTTACGTGTGATTGGATATAACAGTAAATTGGTTCCATAGAACCTAAAAAGTGTGAAAAAAATAATAAGATTCCCGAAGCTATTTAACATCTCTGTGGCTAATTACATTTTATGGTAATAATTGATCAGCGGGGTGCGGGTGCTATCACTTCCACCGCCCTAGTCCAGTCGCCGCGGCCACCCTAGTCCGGTTGACGCGTCTACCCATCTACCTTTCAGAGCCTCTACCATGAGTTTGTATAGATTACGTACGGTAAGTTACGTGTCGAAATCTATGACAATTTTGGTTTAAAATGTGTTTCTCTTAGTTACCGCTAGAGGCGCTGTTTAAAGTTTTCATACATATAATTGACAGCGACGGTAGCGAGTGTAGTAAACTTGACAAGCCGTAAACTCATGGTAAGGGCCCTGTACTCGCGATACTACACGCGCCTTACATATGACTAAGTAAGTCACACACACATAGACGAGCAACGAATCAACAAGATACAGTTAGTTCTTTTGTTACGATTTGTATTTAAATTGTGAAAAAATATTAACTCGTGCTACATCCTGTACTTGCTCGAATGTTCTGATAGTGATGTTTCATTCAAAGCCCTGATGCCTTAAAGGTAGTTGACATTGATTATACTACTATCAAAAATTATCATTTTATCTAAATTTTATCAAAAATTAAAAGCAAAACCACTTCAATAATGACATTGATAAGGTTATAAATATGGTAATGTTTTTTTTGTAGGTAAGGTTGAACAGTTCTGTTAAGATACATAACATTAACCAACTCTAAACTGTGTGCTTGCTGTTTGTGAACACTTATAATGGTGAGTATAAAATAACACTAAAAAATCGAACCTCATATTCTTATTTGAATTTAATGTTATTGTGTTGAAAACAAGAATTATTTTTGCCAATTTTCTAACATAGCAATTAAAATAAAAAAAATGAAATAAACTCCCGATCAACCTAGTATGTTTAATTAAGCCAAGAATCACCTTGCTTAGTTTAAAACAAAATTTAGCACCGAAATCAGTCCATCCGTTCAAGAGTTGAGATACCACAGACAGACACACACAAAGACACATAGACACACAATCACACACTTATCACACCCCTGGTTTTGCGTCGAGAATTGAAGTAATGCCTCACAACTGTTTAGGAGCTACGATGACATAGACAAACACACATACAAGTCAAACTTACAACACCTCTCTTTTTGATGTGATACAATAACTTTTAAACAAGGATCCATCATCAACCTCCCAATTCTTTCATCAAAACCTTGTAATTAAGTCCTTGGCATCAAAAATGTGAACAGGTCTAGTTAAACCGAATCGAAAGACTCCAAACTTAATGACATTCCCAAAGGCATTCCTGGGTTACGTCTTTTATTTTCTAGTTCCGTCATCAGACCAGCTCAGTGGTACCGGCATTCATTAGTGTTTTAAATGTAAGATCTCACGTATTCTTAAAAGTGAAATGAATACCCTTAATGTGTCTTTTAATCATTTCGATGCTTACTAAATACCTGCAATTTAGCTGATGACCATGAACGCCTGGACAGATCTCCATAGACTATAGCTAAGAACCATCAGGTCACGCTAGCTTTCAAATAAAAAAAATCCGCATCAAAAATCCGTCTATCCGCTATAGAGGTACAATGCCACACACACGCACACATGCAAACGTACACACAGAAAAACACGTCAAAAAACACTTACGACATACCAAATTTTCCGTTAAGGGTTAAAAAAACAACTTTTGTCGAGATAGGATATGAAAAGCTCCGCTGGTTGGCGATACGCTTGCCACCGTACAGTTTACAAAGTAAACTCATGTTAATTTACATATAGTAGTACCTCGTAAATACTTTATCAGTAGCAGTGTACTTAACACACTTAACCTTCTCATTTATTTATATCAAAGTGTCTGTGCAAAGTACACATATAGAGTTTGAAAGAAAGAAAGAAAGGAATTTTTTTTTTCGGAATATGTGTGTAAATGAGATGTTATAAAAATATTTAAGTATATAAACATATTCTACCATATTTTGGTGTGCAAATATTTTAACATTTATAAAAATTATTATTTAATTACATATATGCTTTAACTTTTAAGCCAATTATTTATATTTATAACTAGTTTAATTATTTATTACCAAAACATTTAAAAACTATAAATAAATTTAAGCCTATCTACCGTAAACTACCACCGTTTCCAAATCTAGCCAGACACAAGACAGGAGAAAAAACGGCTAAACAAACTCCTCGGCAACCATCACTTTCATTATACCTATTTGGATAACAATTATTAGATAATATTGTGCAGGACAGAACGCACCAATAACGTCAATGTCTTTATAGTGTAGTGTAAAAGTGAACAAGTGTCTGTGCTCCAAATAAAACTAAAGTGCAAGAACTGAGTGTATAGTGAATCAGTGTATATAGTTAGCCTTGTTTACAATTTAAAAGTATTATATCACTATTTCATTGTACTTTATCTGTAAGATCGTTTATGTTTATTTATTATGTCTTGTCTGGATATTAAAGTTTATGTTGTTTTGTGTTTCATTATCGATAAAGAGTCCTCAAAAGGTAGCCTATGTGAGTAGTAGGGTCAGAGGCAAATCCTTGACCCGTCGATTGTTAGGAGAGTTAGTTACCATTAAGATCTCTAAACATAATGGGTAAGAAATAAAGAGATCTCGTAACTAACTAATACAAGTGGCCCGTATGGCAGAAAAGCTTATTTATATCTATAAAGTACGTAATGAATGTAAAAGAGTACATAAATAGAATTGTTATTAAATAAATAAGCTGTTTTAAAAGATATTTAAAGATAAAAAAGTAAATAAATTAAATTGCTTTTACCTATGGCAACATTGTAAGTTTAAGAATTAATAGAGTGGCAACTATGTAATACCACCAAGAGAGCATATTGTTCCTTATACGCATCACGGCAGCTCGCGTCGAAATCATATAAATACGGCGCAATCTGCCGTTAGCCGTCAGTGCAGTGCGAGCTTTTAACCGCGCAACAGCCTCAAAAGAAGAGATCTCAACAACTGATTCAAATAATGTAACTATTTTTAAGAAATAAACAACTTTTAATTTAATTAATAAAGACGGTAGTTTGCTGAAACATGATTAAAATAATTAACTTCTTTGCAGAATACACCATCTGCCTTTCTGTCAGGCAGCTCGTAAAAGGCAAGCATAGGCTTACCGTCACTAACACCGTAACGTCTGACTAGGTGGAAGAGTTTCGCAGCGACTGTCCCTAATTGGTGAGTCACCATTGTGACCGTCTTACCTATTTTTGCCATTTACGTCATGACGTGTTTCGGTTCGGAGGGTAAGGTAGTCGGTTAACCCACTTTTGCTCGAGACCTAACACCCCGGCCTCATGTTGGCAACGCACCATTAGCACTTATGGTGTCTCTAGGAGGCGCTATTTCTTACCATCAGGAAATCCGTCTACCTGTTAACCTTCCAATATCATAAAAAAATGCTGATCTAGCCGTACCCTACGCTCCAGATAGTACGTAACACAACAATAGAGAGCACTGACGATATGACACCAGGAATAAGTCAAACCGGACGAACTCTTCAGCTCTCCATCAAGTAGTAATGTTTATTTAATAATACATAACTAATTTTATTTTATTTTCAGATGAAGTTAATTTGGATTTTGCTTTTTACAATAGCTGGCAGTAAATCTGCCAACATATTGATATCTTTACCATTTCATACAGAATCTCATTATATGTTTCTCAGTCCGATTGGCTTAGAATTGGCTCGAAGGGGCCATAATGTCACCGTAATAACTCCATTTAAAGAAAAATCACCTCCACCAAATTATCTTGAAATCGGAGTGGATATAACAGGAATATGGAAAATCTTAGGTGAGAGAAATAACTTTTATGCCCGGTTCCTATATTTAAGAAACGAGTCGTTTTGATTACAGATTTATATATATTATATTTTATACGATTAGTAAGATTGCTAAAAATAGTTGCTCGTTTTCGACAGTTAACTCTAAACACTTTTGAATATTTCAGGAACGCTCTGTTACTTACCAATACGAATAGTTAAACTTACCGGGCATTAATTGGTATACCTTTTACGGATCCTGTACGTTATAACTAACATCACCGTCCCGTTTTCCGGTTGTCTGTCCTGATGTGCCAAAACATAATTTCGGAATGCAAAAATTTCACGTTTTTTTCGAAATGTCGTGAATTTTTATGATAATGTAAGATATAACACATAAATAATACTTGTTTTGTGGCAGCAGAAGTGTTTCGTTTTGTGTTCGTTCGTCTGTGCATATCCCGAAATACAATGTTTAATATAAATTGAAGAAGAAAATATCAAATTTTCTCTTTTTTTAATTATCCCAATAAAATATTCACATGTTCCTATATACTTTCACTAAGTCATCTGATTGTCGAAAAAAATCATCCCGATAAGAGCCGTAGAGCCCAAACGTTCAAAATATTCACTGTCCCAAGGAACAAATTTCACTTGCTGTCGTGTGAATATATTTTTAAATTACGGAAATCTAAGAAATCACATTAAAATCAATAAATACGAATATAGATAAAAACTAATTGTATCATAATTAAATTACTCAGCTCAAAATATTTCGTCTAAAAACCAAGATTCAAGTGAATTGCAATAAAAATATCTGTCGAAAAAATAACACTGCATACCTAACATCTGAGGAACGAAGAAAAATGGCCAACTTTACTGCATGCTTTCTAAATATCGTAATTAAATATGTACAAATGTGTGTATTCTTACCATTTTTAAATGAAAAAATCTGACTCAATGAGCTTGTACCGAAGTACAGTGCTACCCAATTTCACACACCAACTTTAAGAACGTGTCGTAGCAATAATACTTGTGTCTCCTGTCATGTTGACATGTATGAAACAAATGGGATCGGAGTGTCTGATTGCAATATTAAAATAACCGTTTTTTACTACTTGCAAATAAACGTATGTACGGTACAAAATTTAATTTTTGTCTGTTTGTCTGTAGGTGTCTGTCTGTTTGTTCCGATTAATCTCAGAAAGGGCTAAATCATACAGGCGGGACTTTTACTGGCAGCTACATTATGATTTTGCAGGAGTACTTTTATTTCAGATCTGTTTATTAAATTGAAAAAGTCGCGGGCGCAGTTAGTATTGAAATAAAATCGCACTCAAACAACGCCTGCTTTATTACAGGTATGGAAAAAACAAAAGTTTTTGATCTGGTCGAAATGAGTGGCCATGAGTTTCATCAGAGAATATTTTACACGGGATGTCTAGCAGTAACAGAAGGCGCATTAAAATCTAGACATTTTCAGGAATTCTTGAAGAAGGACAATTCATTTGATTTAGTCATCGCGGAACAGTTTTATCAAGAAGCTTTCAATGTTCTTGCTTATAAGTATAATGCCCCTTTGGCATTGATATCTACATTTGGGAATTGTATGAAACATAATCTAGTTACTGGAAATCCCCTGCAATTGGCCACAATTGTTACAGAACATTGGGCTATAGACAATCCAAGAAGCTTTTGGGGAAGACTAAAAAATTTGTATACCATATTTAACGATTATTTGTATTGGAGATTCTGGTATTTAGATAAACAGGAAGAATTAATACAAAAATATATTCCAATGCTTGAAAGAACAGTGCCTAGTCTATATGAAATTCAAAGAAATACCTCGTTATTACTAGTTAACAGCCACTTTAGTTACAGCCATCCTTCGGCACTGCTACCAAATGTCGTGGAAATAGGTGGAATGCATTTGAAAGACGTCCAAGATGTCCTACCGGAAGTATGAAATGTTATACATGTTGTATTTGTACTTAATTTCCTTTATTTTATAAAAAAATTGTTTGTAGATGGTACTTAATATTTTTAAAGTTATTTATAGTTACAATTTTCTAAAGTGCTGCTACTCCCACGTATTAAAACCAACTCTTCTGGACGCCATAGCATTATTGCTCGTCTTTGTCGTTTTCAGTACTGTGGGCTAGGGCGGCCGTAGGACGTTACACGTTTCTGTTGTGTCGATATTTAAAGAATGTTTACATTTATGCAAGTGGCTCTACAGTGGTAAGTGGTGGTGGACTTGAAAACTATTAGACTTGCAAGTGGTAGACTTGCATATTTGGGTTAACATCCTTCAGGTATCGACACACTACATGTTTATTTATACCAACGAAATTAATCTAAATTAAAATGTAATGTTTCAGACAAAAATGTAGCTAATAAAAGTGCAGTTTATGCTTTAGCAACGAATTAAGCCTAAATAATAATATTATTGAAAAATAATTGTATGAGTATGTATTACGAGTACTCGAGTGTTCTCTATGATTGGCTTTCTCCTATAACTTGAATATGCTTAAACTATTAGATGAAAAAGGAAAAGTTACTGTTATTAAAGAATTGTTAAAATAACGCTGTTTACCCATAATAATGTAAAATAAAAAGTATAAATTTTACAGGAATTACAAAAGCTCCTGGATGAATCAATCCATGGTTTTATTTACGTTAACTTCGGTTCAAACGTTAAAAGTTCAGATTTACCTGAGGAGAAGAGAAAAGCATTTTTGAAAGTATTTAAACGTTTAAACCAAACTGTTTTATGGAAATGGGAAGAAGACATTCTCAAAGATCAACCCAGTAACGTAGTAATAAGGAAATGGATGCCTCAAAAAGAAATATTAGGTAAGGCAGTCAACGCGATTCAGTTATCCATTTCAAAGTACATTTACATGCATACATTCAGTCAAAAAAGTATCGGGAATGGATATTTTTTTTATATTGGAATGCAAACAAGCAGACGGATTTCCTGGTGGTAAGAAATTCATGCCACTTAGACGCCAAAGGTGGAAATGGAGCGTTGCCAACCTGAGGTTGGAATGTTAGGCCTCGAGCTAACAGTAAGTTTACCTTACCCTCCGAATCGGAACAATTGTTTGTTTCAAATACGAATTTTTTTTTGTTATTAGATTGGTACAATTGCCATTAAAACACGTCCATTTTAGCAATGAATTTGAGTTTCGTTTGTTATTTGTAATAGATACAACGTGTTTTTTAGTTAAATCATATTTAGTATGTATTGCAAATTTCATAATGAACAAACACAAATTAAACAAAGAGCAATTGCTCTTAAATTTTGAGTCACAAATGGAATTTCCTGTTCCAAAGCAAAGAAAATGTTACAGAAAGCTTACGATGAATCGACTTTATTAAAAACTCGTGCTTATGAGTGGTACAAAGCGTCCAAAAGTAGTTGAGATGTAATTGAAGATTGTTTTCTGGTAGGCCATCAATGTCTAAAATTGGAGTACTATGTACTTTAGAACATACTACTACTACTTTACGTGTTTGACATGCAAACTAGTCAACAAGCTTTGGAGTGGTGCTTACACACTGAATCGAGACCGACAGAACCATGCTAAACTCATATAAAAGTCAAAGTCATATTTTATTAAAACAGGCGTTACTTTCTGGAAATCCATTGTAACAGATGTAAAATAGACCTTTATTTTGCTCGATCTGCATAAGCAATGTAACTTGTTGTGGCGAGAAGTCTTTCAAATGACAAAGAACACGACAAGCCTACTTAACTTTCACACCGCCCACCAATGCGACCAGACTACGAATAAAGTAAGAACTCGGAAAACAATATAAATTGTCACGTAACTCGAGAAACAAATTAACTTATCATGTCGTTCGCCAACCCGAGGTCGGACTCTATTCGTGATCTGGTCGCGGTGGTGAGTGGAGGAAGGTTTAAGTAGGATAGTCACATGCGAAGGACGTGACAATTTATATTGTTTCCCGAGCTCTTATTTTATTCGTGGTCTGGTCGCGGTGGTAGGCGGTGGGAACACAAAATAAAGGCTTATTCTACACAGTCTGTTCTGTCTGACAGTTCTGTCAGTTCTGACACTCAACATGACTTTGTTAGTCAAAGTCATGTTGAGTGTATTTTTTACTGTCACGGTGTTGTGCACTCGGAATTATTGGTGGGAGGTGAAACAGAATATTATTGAATTAAATGATAAAGGAAAAAGGGCTTTTAAAAAAGAAAATTCTCGGATTTTGCACCACGACAATGCGCCTTCGCACAAGGTCGTCATTGTGAACGAGCTTTTGACCAAACATTCAACAAATACCATGATTACCATACCATGAATACCATATTCACTAAATATGGCTCTAGCTAACTTCTTCCTTTTTCCTAAACTTAAATTTTCCCTTCGTGGCACCCGTTTTCAATCGGTAGAAAACATAAAATATAATTCGAGACGAGAATGAACCTAGGTAAGGTTCATACTCGTCTCGAATTTTCTTTTATTGTTACCGGAAACAGAGTTTAAAAATGTTTTGAGGGTTGGATCGTTTTATGGTTTTGAATGATCATACTTTGAATCCTTGTTGGTCAAGTGGCTGGCGTACGCGGCTAACTACATCCACCACCAGTGAGGTTTGGGTTCGATTCCCGACGGGGGCAGGCATTTGTGTGATGAACATTTAGATGTCTGCATTTCCGGGTCTGGGTGTTTCATAAATTTATTCTGGTGTCTATTTAAGTATTTCTACGTATTAGAATCCTTGACTAACACTCATAATACAAGCATATCATTTGATTGCTTTGGAGTTAGATTCGATTCGTGTAACTTGTCCAGATATATTTATTTATTATTACTTGAAGGTGACAAAATATGTTTTTATGGATAACAAACAGTTTGCGTATGTTATCTTCCCAGTAAACCTATTTGAATTAAAACTATCATTTACTCAACTTACAGTTAATAACTGCTCAAAAGAGATCCGATCACTTCGAAATTGTGTCCAAGAATGCCAGTCCCTTCCTTCCGCCAAATGTCAAGCGTGGAGCTCTCGCGCCAACGCTTGTCGTTGGCTCCATACAGCGACGTTCTCATTGGTTGAGTTCGTTAGGCGCCAACAGACCAAATTATTGCTAACACGTATTATTGATTTTTCCTGGTACTTTCATGACAGAGTAGTAGGTACGTAATATGTCCACGCGAAGTCCTTTATACCATAAAAAGAGATTGTCTATGTCACGATCCTCGCAAACTTGTCTAGCTTTCTCCTCATTACTTACTTCTTATTATTTTATATTTTTCCCGTTTGTTTGTTAAGCAAGTACTTGGCTAGTAACGAACCGATTCGTCATGATATGTCATGAAATGTTCTTAAAAAAGTTATTTTATGTAAATTGGAGTCAGATTTTTGCGGTTTACTGTGCATAGGTATATTACATACATTCAACAGTAGATTATTTTAGTCTAGGCATCATATTTGAAAGTTTATTTTGTTTACGGAACACGGGATTCCACGACAAACATAGATGTCAGTATTCCTAAATGTCGATATATATGTTAAAGTATCTTCACGCCCATATCCCCGAAAAGGTAGGCAGATGCACAACCAAGGCACCCACGACTAGCCGAAAACACTAAGTCCCATAATGTGATAGGTGGCAAGCCTATCGCCAACTGGGCACATTTCTAATCCCGACTAACATTTTTTTTATTAGAAAATTGGAAAAATCCAATTTTCTTTTTTTTGGCCGGCCCGGGTTTCGAACCCGAGACCTCATGCAGTCAAGTCCAACACCCGGACCGCTAGACCACAGAGGCGATGTATATAAGTTATTGGGTGATAAATAAACAGACAAACCGAGAAAAAATCATAGTCCTAGTTAAGGATAACGTCCTGTAAAAAAAAGTTTTATGTAAAGTTTTATTTTTATTACTGTTTTGTCATACGTATAGATAATTAAAATCACAAATGGAATTTTCTAAACTTCAACCATAGAAAGTGTATAATTCACAAACTTTTACCTTAACCACATTTTAATATATACTTTTCAGCTCATCCAAACATAAAAGTTTTTTTCTCACATGGAGGCTTATTCAGTACACAAGAAGCGATTTATTATGGAGTTCCTATAATTGGTGTACCAGTATACGGTGATCAGTTTAATAATCTACTATTAATACAGGAAGCTGGAGCCGGGATGATATTGAAATTTGAAGATATTAATGAAAAGAACATAGAAAATGCTATAAATGATGTCCTAAATCATGAATCTTATTTAAAAATCGCTCAACAAACAGCAAAGAGATTTAGAGATAGACCTATGACCCCCTTAGATACGGCTATATTTTGGTTAGAATATATTATAAGAAATAAAGGAGCAGATTTCATGAAAAACCCGGCGAGGAATCTTGATTGGATTGCCTATAACATGTTTGACGTGTATGCTTTTCTGGTTTTAATTATAATTACTCTAATTATGATAATTACTAAATCAATAATATTTCTAAATTCAACACTTAGAAGGAGAAACAAAGAAAAGATAGTGTAAGTTTTTTTACGAAACATGTCTTAAAAAGTTGTAACAATACGTTTAATCGTAGGTACAAACATAATCTTTTAGGCTTTAGCAAATTGTAAAGAAAAAGTTAGGAATTCTTAAGCTCATTAATTACAAACATTATAAGTTATTTTTTAAAGTGTCTGTTTATGTCTTCTTATTTCTAATTCCATGGTCATACAACGTGATAGGCGCCAAACCTATTGCCAATCATGCACATATAGTTAAATTTTAAACACATTGTTAAAAAACACACAGTTATCTATATAGTTATATATATTATTAAAAAATTGAAAACACTATATTATAATCTTTTTGTTGCCCGACCCGAAGATCAAACCCGAAACATCAAAAAGTTAAGACTGGCACACTAGACCACAGAGAGCGCTGATTAATGATTCAATTCATACTTACACCAGTAATTAACAAACCTGAAGACATTGTTCTGTATTTTGTTAAAAAAGAGAATAATAACTCTCAATTTTTTTTATTTAATTGACATTGAAATAGGAAAAAAGTATCTATATGAGTAAATATTGATACTTTAATAGTAATTATATCAAAACAATTTTAATAAAAATGAGTAAGTAGATAAGTATACCTTATAGTTCAGGTCTTTACTGGAGATGGAAGAAGAGTTGCATTTAATAATGTACTTGTTTACATAAGCTTCTTAAGCGCCGTACACCTAGTTCCTGGAAAACGTTGGTCTGTGAACCATGCAAAAGCCGAATATCAGGTCCAATCTAGATAACTTAACCCAAAATCAACCGAAATTTTTTTTTCTTCCTTAGATGACAAAAAGGTAGCATTAAACAATATTGGTCGCGCTAGCCTTGAAGCTTGATATTAAGATGATATTATAAAAGTATTTACTTAAAGATAACAAATTTATCTTACATTATCAATGCAAACAATGTATTGAAGTGAATGCTCAGTTTCTCTCATAATCGTGAAAAGCAGCATCGATGTTCTTTTTAAAAATGGGGTTTAGCTCCTGCAGAGACTGTAAAAGTACTACAAAGTCCTTGAAAGTTGGTTGCTTTTATAATACATAAGGTTAATGCCGTCTCTGCTTACGAATGTTTTTTTTCATTAACGTCTCGCGCCAATAGTTAGATCGACTAATTCATAGAAACGACCAATTTATAGCAACCAATTTTAAGCAATTTTTAGCACAGCCTCTGTGTAGCCTAAATCTAGAAAAACTGGTTTTAATGGAAATACGTCTTACTGCTTGAAAAACTAACGCAGTATAGCCGAATTTTGACTCGACTGGACTACTCGACATGGACATAATGCAGGTTATCACAAAAAAAAACTTGATGTGACAATTTTCAACAATATTATTAATAATACTGTTGTATTTTTAAAACATATTTATTCTAGTTGTGAATTATTATTTTACGTTTTTGTTTTGTTAATGAAATTTAATTTTAAAATTATATAATTGTGTTACTGACTTGGTTTATAGACCATTAAACTTTGCATTTTATTGTTGTTATTGTTGCAAACACATGTAAGATTTTATTTTTAATTAGTTAAAAATAAGAAAAACTGTATTGTATGAGCGCAATTTGGTGACTTTTAAAAAATATATTCGCGAATTCTTACTTCGAATAAAAAAATATTCTATTTTATTCTTTTCTATTCTATGTACCTAAGTGCTTTACAATGACATTGAGAGACTACATTTTCGTGACTTCTATGTAACACAATTTCTTTAAATATATTTTTATGTGAGAGGTCAGCGAACAAGCACTTGACTCTCCTTATGGTAAGAGAAAACTCTGGCCTAAAGACACCAATTATGTTGCAGATATGTCGCTGCTGTGTGGCCGGGATTTTATCAGAATTTCAACTAATTTGATTACAAAAGTAATCAACTACTTTTGTAATCAAATTAATAATCTGATTGGAAGTAATCATGATTACATCAATCATAATTACCTTTAATCGGGATTACTTTCAATCATGATTACATTTGTAAACGTTAGTTTTGAATTATCAAAATTTTATAATAATCAGTAATCAGATTACATGCAAAGATTTGGTTAAACTTTTAAAGTATTTAATGATATAAGCGGTTCGATACTTAATAATTCAATCGAATCAAGTATGTCTGCGATTTTCTAAAATCTGCTGGTAAAAATTTCGATGGCATGGATTGTTTAATACTTTTTCATTATTTTAATCCTTAATTTTAAAAAAAAGATGTTTCACGTGTTCAACTTAATTTCGCATTTGGGGTGCATTGTCATATGCAACCACGACCAATGTACCAAAATTCCAGACTATCGGAAGAGATGTTTTTAAACAGCCAATATTAATAATCAATCCTAATCCAAAACTTGCTGTCCAAGATTGATATTTTATCCATTTTTATGTTATCTCTTGCCAGTAACATATCTACGGACAGGATAAATATGGCAATTAGGTATAGGATAGGCCGGCGGATACGCAGCTATCTAGATTGCTTGAAATCCATCTTTAGAGATACATTATTAACATTGGCCGAAAGAGGATACATTTCTAAAGTCTTTTTAAGCTCCAAATAGTACACAAACGAATATTTTTTTATTACTTTATTTAATTTGCTACACATTAAAAAATGTAATTCACGAGACTGATGAAAAATGAGTATGATTATATAATGATGTAATTAATATTAATATTATTTTTCGATTTCTAAATGTAGTTATTAATATGTTTTAATCAAAAGAATAATAAAAATACGAAATTGCGATGACAAACTAATAATCATTATTCACTGATACGATTACTTTCTTGATTGATTTTCATAATCTGTAATCATGATTGAAAAATCTCCACTAATGTAATCACATTATGTAATCGCAACCCTTATCATTAATCTGATTACATTTTGCCCAACTCTGGATGTTATGTCCATTGTATAAGTAAACGTAAAGTATTAAAAATGCAGTTACTGACCTACTTTAACTTTATTTCAATACCAATCACCAGATAGGTGGCATCCTTAAGATACCCTACACCGATTAGGTGCGAGACGGCTGCCCAAAAACAAATGATGAAATATATATAATATAATAAATGATAGAGCCTGTATTTCAAATAGGTACTTCCTGATGTTAAGAAATTCACGCCGCCTAGAGATGCTAAAGGTGGTGAGAGTGCGTTGCCAACCTGAAGCCGGGATGTTAGGGCTCGAGCAAAAGTAAGTTTACCGGCTGCCTTACCCTCCAAACCGGAACACGTCATGACGTTTTGGCGGCAGGAATAGGTAAGGCGGTGGTACCAATCCAACTGAGTCGCTGCGAAACTCTACCACCTAAGTCAGATGTCACAGTGTTAGCGACGTTAAGCCTATGCTCGCCTTTTACGAGCTTTATATCAGAGCCTGTATTTCAAATAGGTAGTAGGTGCTATTGTCTTTCTTTTTTTATTTTAAGGCATTGAAAAGCAAACAAGCAAGGAAATGTTTAGCTGTACGTTGTCTCGTTCACACCTACCTATAAAAAAATGTTAGTGATGTTTTTGTACCAAGTGACATTTGAAGTGTTTCGTAACTATACTATCGCTTGGTCCGCTAGAGTTTTATATGGATGGCGGTAACATAACCTTTCTGAGTGATATTACATACATCATCTTCGCATGTTTAACTCTGACATTTCTCATCTGACTTTGCGACGCATGTGTATGGACATGGGACTAGTGACAGATATACGTTTGAAATCAGACATGTGTTTAAGAAATGATCAAATTAATGTAAAAAAAAAGAAAAAAAAAAGTATCTTCACGCCCATATCCCCGAAGAGGTAGGCAGAGGCACAACCAGGGCACCCACGACTAGCCGAAGATACTCAGTCCCATATAATGTGATAGGTGGCAAGCCTATCGCCAACCGGGCACGTTTCCAATCCCAACCAACATTTTTTTTTATTAGAAAAATGGAAAAATCCAATTTTCTTTTTGTTGGCCGACCCGGGATTCGAACCTGAGACCTCATGCAGTCAAGTCCAACACTCGGACCGCTCGACCACAGAGGCGATAACAAATTAATGTAAGTTTTCGATTGAGTCATCTTGTACAATGGGTTTCGAGTCTCGACAAAATGACCTTGCCGAAACTTTAGTAGTGCCACAGTACAAATATAGAACAGTGTGTAAACTAAGCCTAATTGATAAAATATTTGCCTGTGTTCCACCAAAACAACACTTTACCATTTACTGTTTTATAGTGATCGATAATTCGGAATTCTATAATTGTGTAGTTTTTAATTAATAAGTATTACAAATATTTGTTTTATTTAATTTATTATAATATATAATTTAATCATTACATATCCCTATACTTACATACTAGTTCTGATTCGATGGGGATACCAAATTAAATATTGGCATTTATTAGAAAATATCACTAACAATAAAAAAAACAAATTAGAAACCAAAACAGGTAATTATTAAATTTCAATTTAAAATAACGTTTAAATGTTTAAAAACTAAAAGATGATTAAAACCTAATTTAAGTTCTGTAACAAAAAATACGAAGTGTACCTCTTTTGAATTCAGACTCAGTGAAACAAAATATAACAATAAACTGGCGACAATATTAAGCACATGCAGAGCCCGCGTTAAGAGCGCTTTGCTCAATAAATAGCCGCAAACCCACGGTGTCGCCATCAGTTACGGCTTGCAACGGCGCCATATGTTATTTACTTCCGGCACACCTAAGTTTAACCTACACAATACAACAGCATTAACCACTTAATTTAATAAAATACAATAACAATATATTATTAGACCGTTTGAGTACGATAGATTGGACATATGTTTATCAAATGAATAATGTTAATGAAATATATAGATATACAAAAAACGAATTTAATAAATGTTATGATTCAACTAAATACATAAATAATAAATTAAGTAAAAAGAGACGTAAACAAGATGGTTGGATTAGTAGTAAAATAATAAACTTATGTTATAAAGGAGATAAAATGTTTGATGAAATGAAAAAATGAAAAAGGATGTTTCAAATATCATACTCAAAGTTGAATTTAATAAATACAGGAATAAAGTTAATAAAATAGTACAAAAATGCAAGAATAAATACTATAAAGATATTATTAATAATAGTAAAAGTAATCCGAGATTACTATGGAAAATACTTAACCGAATGACTGGAAGAATATTAATGTCTGTTGAGGAAGTAGTACGAAAAGCATTTGCTAATAACATAAAAGATGATAAAATTGCTACTAATTTCGCCATAAATTTTGCTTACTCCGTAAACAATATTAAAAGTAATTGTCCAAATGCATTAATAGATAAAAATAAATATAACAACAGTAGTGATGTGTGTCCATGTATATTAAAAAGGCTAAATCAAATGATATTTTAAATGTAATTAAAAAATTAAACATCAATAAAGCTGCGGGTATTGACAATATAAGGTCAATTGATATCAAGAGTATTGCACAAAATTTAGCGCAGGCCATAACGCATTTCATTAACGTAAGCAAATCTACAGGATCATATCCGTTAGAGTTAAAATCTGGTATAGTTAGGCCTATATATAAAAAAGGAAACAAAATAGACTACGATAGTTACAGACCCATCACTTTTCTACCAGTGCTTGATAAAATATGTGAAAAATATATTTGTAAGGAAATACATGCATTTTATAATAAAAATAATAATCTTATCTTGTGATCAGTACGGTTTTCAGTCAAAGAAAATACCATTTTACAGCTGTCTGAGTTCACTGACTATTTTAATGAATGTTTGAATAAAAAAGAGCATGTAATTGTTATCTTTATAGATTATAGTAAGGCATTCGACACACTACAACACAATCTGTTGATACAAAAACTTGATGACAGTGGTATCAGAAGCCCTTTGCTCGAATGGTTTTCCAATTACTTACGAGATCGTTTATATTGCGTGAAGATAGGAAATGATTATAGTAAGAAGACATTAGTGAAACAGGGAACGGCACAAGGCTCCGTCCTTGGACCTTTACATTATCTAGCATATGTTGATGATGTTAAAAATATTGTACGTGATTGCAAACTTTATCAATACGCAGATGACACTTTCATAATATCACATGATAGAAACTTCGAATCAGCCCTTAGTAAGTTAAAGAAAGATTTTATGTCCATGAGTGAATGGTCCCATGATAACAGACTAATGCTTAATCCTTTAAAATCTCTGCAAGTTTGGAAATTAAGTCTCACTGCTGTCAGTGCCTACACAGTCCTGGTTTACGTTTAAATTGCAATTGTCCTAAGTTAGAACAAGTATCACAATTCAAGTATCTTGGACTTGTGATTGACAATAGTTTTTATTGGAAGTACCACATTGACACCGTGTGCCAAAAACTACGAGCAATAATGGCAAAATTCGCAACAATTAAAAATCGTATACCTTACTACGTTAAGTTACAGATGTATAAAGCTCTAGCCGTGAGTATTATCTCCTATGGATTGAGTAGTTATGGTCACACTTTTAAAATGTATATAGATATAATTTATAAAATTCAATTACGTTTACTTAAAACAATAGTCCTTTTTTCAATTAAAATAAAATATGAAAATAATCCAGAAAAAAATATTTCAGTATTGTAAGGTCTTGCCAATAGAGGAAAAAATAAAAATTTTGCTCATTAAAGAAAACTATTTTAAATATTTTAAAAATGAAAGGCAGAATTGTGTCTTAACTAGGCAAATTGCGCACAAACAATTGTCCACTGTTAGTGCTTCAAACTTCTATGGAAAACGAGCTACAAAGTACATAGTTCCGAGATTAATTAATGAAAGAATAGACGCAGACATCCGTGATGAAATAACAGATTTTAACATCAAACGCATTCTCAAAAAAATATTTGTACCATCATTAGTTAAATAACTCACACACCTCACATGTTCACATTTATACTTGTAAATAAATAAATATTATAATAATATATTTAAATATTAATTTTAATAAAAAAATAATTAGTATTGTAATATTATTAATAAGTATTATAATATTATTAATAAATATTATAACATCATATTATTATAATAAATAAATATTATTTCGAATAGAAGTGGAGCAACTTTTGCATGCGTGTCCATACTAACAATATTGTGAACATAAACCGGTTTTATTTTAGACTTTGCAAGTAAGTTTGAACCATGTTATAATTATTATTTTTTCTTTTTGTGTATCTTTATATGTAAAAAAACTGTTTAACTGTGAAGTGTTACATTCGCACAAACCCTTCTAAGGTTTATGGATGTAAGAAATACCTACCTTATTCCTTATGTGTCTTAATAAATAAATATAAAAAAAGGTATTTTAAATATGTTGGATGATTGTGCATAGTCTCTCCTCACTTTTAATTTACTATAACACACCATACTCAAAATAAAAAAAGTTATTCGTATACACTACTATACATAGGATATACAAACATACAGTCTCATATACAAATGACCAGTAGTAGTGACCTATAAACTCATGGCGTCGTCGGTTATTTCAAGCAAAAGATTTTAAAAAGATCGCTAAAACAAATGAAAAAGTGACCTCATAATAATTTAGGAGCATTGTCAATGCGCAGTTTCTATGTTGTTTCTATCTTTGTACTGTGGTAGCGCACAACATTTTAGCCTGACGCCAGTATATATTTTAGTTATCCATTAACAACGTGGTTGAATCAACGGCCCGGTGTTATTCCGTTAACACTGATTTTTATTTTTATCACTACATTATCATTATTTATTTGTTAACTCATATGTCATAACTGAAGATCATTATTGTGACAAATTTTTGTTGACTCATTGGAATAGTCAGCAGCATTACATAATAACAGTGAAAAAGTAATTCTGTATCGTTAAAATTGGAGAGTTCATTTTTTTGATAACTTTTTGAATGCGTACGGTGTCTGTGGATATCATTTGAAATAATGGTGAGTAATTAGGTAGCAAATATGCATGGTTTATAAAGTTATCAAAACATAGTATAAAACAAAGTCGCGGCCTCTGTCCCTATGTCCCTTTGTATATACCTTAATCTTTAAAACTACGAAACGGATTTTGATGCAGTTTTTTTAATAGGTAGATTAAGTGATTGAAGAGGAAGGTTTATATGCATATTTCATAACCGTGTGAAGCCGGGGCGGGCCGCAAGTTAAATTATGTAACGAATTTGATTTTTTACAAAAACGTTTGAGAAATAGATAGGCAAAATGCAAGAAAGGTTTAATATAATCCACTATGATATAACGTGTTCTCATTTACCAAATTATTATAATATCTACTACCTATACTATTGCTAGAGGATATTTGTCATACCTAATTCACTAGCAGAGTTGTGCTAAAAATCAACAAAAAACAAGCAAATACTTTAATCTAAAATGCAACTAGAACTAGGTACCAATAGTTACAAAAAATAGATCTTCAAGAATTGTTCAGGATAATTCTGTAATGATCGTAAAATTGAAAACTTTTAATTAACCCCGAAAACATCTAGGGTAAAGGTACCAGTTTTCCGGCCACTACTCCTTTTCGGCCTCTTCGCAAATTATTTTCAATAATTAGATATACAAGGGACTATTCTATCCTAATTTCGCGCATTTCGATTGGGACATATTTCATGTTTCATAATATGCAGGCTGGTAAGTCTCGAATTAAGCCCTCAGTCACCATATCAAAATTTGGTGTATGGATATGTGCAAAATTTAGTAAAAAGAATAACAAGTAGATTGATTGTCAAAGGTAAGTTTTAACTGTTGCTACAGGTTAATTGTTAACCAATTTGGTATGTATATATTTAACATATTAAATTTTAAGATTCAATTGCGAAAAATCATCAAGCTATTATCATTTTCGAGTTTTTTGGTGGCCGGTAAACAGGTTAACAATTTACATCAAAATCCAATAAGCGGCCGGGAGGTCGATAGCTAGTTTTATTTCCGACCTCTTAATTGTTTTTTTTTTTGTGAAAACCGTAATATCACTAAAATAGATTCAAAAACATTTATGAGCAACTAGATATTTGTGATCAGAAAACCAGATTCCGACTGCCGATATACATCGTATTTTCATAAATAGGGCCTTCGAAAATACTGAATATTTACTAGCCTATAACTAGTCAAAGTTATACCTGTTTTCCGGCAATAGGAAATAAATTACGGCCAATAACTACCTACTTAAAACTAAACATATTGCCAACCACAGGAAATAAAAGAGGGCCGATAGCTAATAAAACACAATCGAAATGGTCAGGGGTCATTTAATTTTTTTAAATTTTATTTTATAACATACGTAATTTTATTAAATTGTGATTGACTCCCAAAACTTGTATTAGTGTGCTTCATACTTATGCATTACGATCACAACAAAATTATCACATATTTAAAAAAATACCGTTTATATGATTTGTTTACTTTCATTCTAGCATGAACCTTTTTACCTATCATATAAGAGTAATTTTTCTATCGTAAATTTAGTGGCCACTAAGGGGTATATTGGTGGTCGATAGTTAGGTCTAAGTGCCGATAACAGGTGATTTTGCTGTTTTTACGATTAAAGTTTATTTGTAAAATATGAGTTAAAGATATGCAAACTTAAGCTTCAATGAAACTACAACATTGCAGCTTGCTAAAATATTTTTTTACAAATTGTTAGCATGCAGAATTAAGAAAAAAAAACATAGTAAGATGTTCATGCGAACATAATCGAGGGCTTCGTCTTTACGGAACCCTAATATTTCATAACCAGCGCGACATCCGGCTCGAAGGACCAAACTATGTGCAGACAGAAGCTAGGCGCTTGCCTCTAGGTTTGAGAACGTAGGGAGAGCTATCTGCACACGTGGATAGGTTGGGGACTGAAAGTGGTTACGCGAAGGAAACTAGACCCCCTAACCCTAACAGCCCTAAGACGGTCCCTATCCTGACCATAAAATGAATATATACATATATAAATAGATGCGGGATGTCTAGGGCCTGAGACCTACTGGCTCTAAACGGAAGGTTGGTAGGAAATAGGTGTGAGGTACGATAATCACCACCTACCACATCAGACTCTCTGTGGTAGTACCGATATAATAGGTAGACTAGGAAGCCGTCTTATGTCGTGGTGATGGATAGTCAGAGGGGCAGGGACAATAAGGTGATGAATGAGAGCTCAACTGTCCGTGGAGTTCTCATTCATCACCTTATAGTACCTCACATAGTTTGGTCCTTCGAGCCGGATTAAACCAACGCCTAAACATAGTGTGGTCCTTCAGCCGATAAATAATAGGGTGTTTGTTCTCACCGGGAGTTAAACGCCTAAACGCGGTCCTCCACTCTCCGTAAATTGTTAGGAAGACAAAAATAACTCTGGGTACAAACTTTACAACTTTGTTACTCAGGGCTATAGGCAACAGACAGACTGACAAA
>NJDD01000016.1:121127-140494 GCA_002245505.1 Calephelis nemesis
ATGAAAGAAATAATATGTACAAGTGGCAATACAAAACATATTTACGTACATTATAAAAACTTGTGCTAGGTATCGAAGTCAACCTATTTATACAAAAAAAAATAAAAAATACTTCAAGAAAGCCGAAACACGGCATTTGGCGTAGACTTTACCCAAACGTTATTACAAAACGAGGTTTGACGTTTGTCCTTGGACTTTCTATGGTACTAAAGTTAAACCACTGCGACCCCTAGTTCAGTGTTGCTATCGGCACGGCAATTGCCGTAATATACGGTAATCTACGTTTTTTTGTCACAATATACGGTATACGGCAGGCCTTTTAGTGCTGTATCAAAAAATATGGCAATTGGCTGAAAGCGAAAGTTAATTTTTTTTTTAACCAGAGCTTTTTTAAACTATAGTACTCTGTATTAATAACAATGGTGGCTTCGGATTTCAAGCAAACCGGCAGGTCTGTGTGACCGGATATGTCAAATAAATTATGTGAAAAATCAGCAATTACCTAAATAATTGAATAATGAGCTATTTATTAAAATGTAACGAATATATTGTAAATAACAATATTTAAATAACACTTGTATATATATTATTTTTTTGTAGTGCAGCCTATAGCAGCACACCCACATGCAAACATTTTGTATTTGTTAAGTGCAAAAATACGTCTAAACGAGAAAGTAAGTTTACCGGCTACCTTACCCTCCGCACCGGAACACGTCATGACGTGGCGGCAGGAACATAAGGCAGTGGTACCAATCCGGGCGAGTCGCTGCGAAACTAAGGTGATCTCTTTAAACTTGATCAACTTAGGTGACTTAGAGACAAGATTACAGACACATCAGCATTCAGCAACATGCTATAAGGTTACTTAGTAAGGTTATCTATATAGATAACAGAAAGTCCAGACAGCTCACCACTTGGTCACCCAAACGCATTCTTACTTTCGTTGACCTTTATCTTTGAAGACATTTGCCCAAATGTATAGATAACACACAGCCCTTCTTGTAAACATTGAACCAAGGCGATATGTTGGCGTTCACCCGCACACAAACCACAATCCGAAACATCTTTATTTACGTGGGCCATAAAAGTCTCAAGTGTACGCGTCGACATTAATTATGAACTACCAACGTGTTTCCCGTGTTGGTCCGGGCTCCTTTGCAGAATAGACCATCTGCCTTCCTTGCCAGGCAGCTCGTAAAAGGCGAGCATAGGCTTACTATCACTAACACCGTGACATCTGACTCACCTAGTCACCTAGTAGAGTTTCGCAGCGACTCGCCCGCATTGGTACCACTGCCTTATGATTTCCTGCCGCCATAACGTCATGACGTGTTCCGGTTCGGAGGGTAAGGTAGGAAGCCGGTAACCTTACTTTTGCTCGAGGCCTAACATCCAGACGTCAGGTTGGCAATGCACCATTTCCACCTTTGATGTCTCTAGGCCCCGTGAATTTCTTACCATCAGGAAACCCGTCTGCTTGTTTGCCTTCCTATATCATAAAAAAAATCGGAATGGAGGCCACATACTGAAAAGATCCGGCGAACGAAACTATTGTCTTTTTCCAATACCAATAGTTAAATTATAAGCTAGATAAAAAATATAATCTAATTTTAACTTAAATAAAAAAATGTACAAAAAAGTACATGTGCTTTATAATCTAAATACATGACTGTACAGCACGCAGCAGAGGTCCGTTTATCCTATTATCATAAGTTTAAAGAGTTGTCTTTCGTCAGATTTGAATTCTTGAGGCCTTAGGTTAGATCCCCGTGTCGGGAATCCACAAAAAAAATAGAAAATGTGTATTTTCGATTTTCTAATAAAGTTTTTTTTTATACAAGAGGAGGTAAACGAGCTAGTGGGTCACCTGATGGAAAGTCACCGCTTCCCACGGACATTCGCAACGCCAGGAGTATCACAGATGCGTTGCTGACCTTTAAGGAATCAGGAAGCTCTTTGTTTAAAGGTCCCTAAGTCATAATTGTTTGGGAATACCGCCCTCGGTACCAGATTCCACAAAGGTGTTGTGCCCGGTAAAGATTGTCTTCGGAATCGCACAGTTGTAGAACGCCACACATCAAAATGATGAGCATAATACTTAAAGCTCTGTCACTAAGTCCGAAGGTGGAAACCAGCAGGTGGAATTAAACCAAACAACTCCTCAGAATATTCCCCATGATAGATGCGGTAGAAAACATTGAGGGACAAAACATTTCTACGCAGCGTCAAGGAATCAAGCCGATTAGTAATTGGCTAGTCATTGACAATTCGAATTGCTCTACGTTGAATGCGGTCAAACGAAAGGAGCTGGTACTGTGGAACCCGTGCCCAGAGTTGAGAACAGTACTCCATATGAGGCCGAATTTGCGCTTTATATAGTTGTAAGCGATGGGTCGGCTTGAAATACTGTCTCGCTTGACTGAGCACACCAAGTTATTTTAGCCTTCTCCTCCAGATGACCATGAAAGTTGTCCGGCATTGGTTGGATTTGAGCTCGGTTGGCGATAGGCTTGCCACCAAACACATTGCTTGACTAAGTGTCTTCGGCTAGTCGTGGGTGCCCGGTTGTGCCTACTTCTACGGAGATATGGGTTTTTTTCATAGAGTTTCTCTTTATTCCCATAAAAAGACAAAGTCCTCGTACATGAGAATTAATATACATTTCATTCTTAAGCTATGTATCACCGGACAGCCGTTTGACAGCTTTCTGCTTAGTTTGTACTTAATTAATATTTTTAATAAGTGTAATTTTCAAGAATATGTACTGATAATTTAATTTTATATCTTCGAAAGTAGTAGTTACTTAGTAGGTATTCTAAATATGTTTGTTTGATTTATTGTAAAATTGTGCTCCTTCAAAAATTCTCGTTTTTCATCTGTTTTATATTTTTTCTAATTTGAATGCAAGTTTTATACATATAAAGCTGTTTAATATTCATTAATTTAGTTTTTTCTATAGTTTAATATTTATTCTGGCGTAATATCCCCCTGAGTTCCTTACCCACAAGTTACAACCCTATCGAATCCACAAAACCATAGAAAACCCTCTGGCCCATAGCCAGATGCTGCTCTACTATGTTGCGGAGCGAAAACACCTGATTACAAACATTCTTTTCCACCTTGAGCCTCCCACATTTCATCGGACATCACTTGTATCCTCCTTTCAACTATTTTTACATACACTTTTAATGCTTAATACACACATTTATGGCCCTGTAACTGGTGCAGTCTATGCGTGCACCCCTTACCTTTATACAAGGCCACACTGAAATAGTCCCGGCCCTGCCGACCTCAAAGCTAATAAAAACCAGATGCTTCTCTACGATGATGCGGAAACACATGATCCTTAAACCTATCCTATTCCACCCGGACGTGTTAAAAATCGAGACCCTTTAGGATCTCGTGTCCATTAAACACTTCCGGAGGCGACTATCAACTTAAAGCGTCTATCATATTCATTTGATCATTCCTTCTCCATGTATACAAATGTATGTCCTTATGCTGAAATATGATTAATGTCGTTTATAAAAATGAAATTAATTTTCGTTTTCAGATCAAGTTTTATTACATTTGGATTTTGCTATTAATAACAGTATGCACTGAATCTGCGAACATTTTGATATCCATACCATTCTTTGCGAAGTCTCACTATATATCTACCAGCGTAATAGGCCTCGAACTAGCAAAAAGAGGCCATAATGTAACCGTCATAACTCCATTTAAGGAAAAAGATCCACCACCAAATTACCTTGAAATCATGGTGGAAAAAGCAGACATATGGGAAAATTTAGGTAAGGTTTGATTTACTTTTAATTAATGTAACCAGCAGTTTTTCTGATGCCAAATCCTAACTAAGTGTAAATTCTAAAACTTGTACCATCTATAATTCTGCGTCACATATATTTATCATCTTAATCATTAAAACATTTAAAAGAATAGGTACCTATTCTACTTTTTAGGGCTGACAGGAATCCATGAAACCAAAAACAGCCCAGCAATCTCAAGTTATTAATGGTATTCGTATCATTGGTATTTTGTGTTTATGAAATTTATATTTTACATTTAAATGTGTTAAGTATTTATGATAAACACTCATAATACAAGTGTTCAAATAATTTATTTAGGTAATATATAACTTTTTAAATTAATTTATTTTTAAAGTGTTCAAATAATTTATTTAGGTAATATATAACTTTTTAAATTACCTACTTTGGGATTAGAGCCATTTTTATTATGTCGCTAGGGGTTTTTATTTATATCAATTTATTTGTATTCGTGCTAAATCAGTAGGTATATAAGATGAAGACTATGATAATTAGAGGAAATTTGAAGACGAACTTTTTGAATTAAAATGTTACATTAAAACTATTTTTGTTACAGGTATGAAACAGCCAAACATTTTTGAATTGGGTGAAATGAGTGGCCACGACTTTCACCAGAAAATTTATTACAAGGGAGGCTTAACATTAACAGAGGCTGCATTAAAATCCGAACCCTTTCAAGAATTCTTGAAGAAAGACAATTCATTTGATTTAGTTATCGCAGAACAATTTTATCTAGAAGCTTTCAATGTCCTTGCCTATAAATACAATGCCCCTTTAGTGTTAATATCTACTTTTGGAAATTGTATGAAACATAATCTAGTAACAGGAAATCCTCTGCAATTGGCTACAACTATTTCAGAACATTGGTTCATAGATAATCCCAGAAGCTTTTGGGGAAGACTCAAAAACTTGTACACGGTAGTCAATGATTACGTGAATTGGAGATTTTGGTATTTAGATAAACAGGACGAATTAGTAAAGAAGTATATACCGGGGCTTGAAGGAACAGTACCTAGTCTATATGATATTCAAAAAAATACTTCTTTATTACTAATAAACAGCCACTTTAGTTATTACAATCCATTAGCATTGCTACCAAACATCGTGGAGATAGGTGGAATTCATATAAAAGACGCTACAGATACACTACCGAAAGTAAGATTTTTTATTACTTAATACTTTTAATAGAGAAAAAATAATTACCAAATTAAATAAATACAACACCAGCAAGCTTGTGTTAACTAAACACAAAACATGTTGTAATTATTAACGGCCAATATCAATAACATATCTACGGATAGAGACAGGCCTATTAAGGATTTGTTGCTAAGATATATTTGTTATTTATTGAAAAATAACAATGGTTGCCTGGTTACTAATCTAAAATAGCTCTATCTCTTATCTTAGATAGATTATTAATATTGGCCGTAAGACTAGACTAATGAAGGATAAGTTATCGCAGAGTTTGTAGTTTTATTGGTACTTGATACGACTTATTTTGGTGGTTCAGAA
The DNA here is from genome assembly GCA_002245505.1 of Calephelis nemesis. Classification (NCBI taxonomy): domain Eukaryota; kingdom Metazoa; phylum Arthropoda; class Insecta; order Lepidoptera; family Riodinidae; genus Calephelis; species Calephelis nemesis. Next base: position 126,464 of record NJDD01000016.1, read on the forward strand.
ATTAACAAGCGGATTCTACTAATATGTGCGTACAGCATGGTAATATCTGTATGTTAGATGATATAGTTTATATAAATATGTCGGAGGGCACACAAATATACTGGCCGAACAGGAGCCACTGAGCTGTGAGCTACCTTGTGGGAGTCAGCTGTTTCTACGTAGCAAGAACAGCCTCTGTAGTAAACAACTAACCAACCTAGTCCAACTTTGAAACAATATTTTAAAACTCATCAAAATAATAAACAATAAGCGTACAGTAGCTACTCAATCACTCACTCCGCTATACAGAAACATCACCGTACTCTCGCACAAACAGAGTACAACCATCTGTTGTTAGACAAACCATCATAAACATTAAGGGTTTTACTGTGACAACACTTTTTTTTTTTTTAAATAATAAAACTTTATTTGAAATGGTACAGACTTACAAATTATTGTAGTACGATAGCAACCGCAATAGTCATACGACTGTGTCGCAGTTACTAACGCCCATCTCCAGGAACAGGTAGATATTTATACATATATGATGCATTCAAATTACGTTTTCTAAGTACATATTAGAATAAAAACAAATTATCAAAAATAAATTGTGTGTGTGAATGTGTGTGTGTGTGTGTGTATGTGTGTGTGTGTGAGTGTGTGTGTGTGCGTGTGTATTTGTGTTTGTATTTGTGAGTTGTTTTGTGTTAGGGTGCGTTTGTTTGTATGTATGTATGTATAAGAGCATGTACGTTCATTATTAAATGTGTGTGTGTATGTTTAAACATACACTACGGAAACACGTCACGGTATACGTGTCTACGCAAACCCCCCAAAGGGGAAAGCAGCGGAGTTCACCTTGCCCCTCAGCGTGAGTGTCGACCAAATAATGCACCCCCGGAAGGCCCAGCACCTGGGACTTGGACTATTATTAGATTAGAATTACGATCTGCAATTCATTTTGCTCTTGACCTTCCGACAAATATAGTTTTGATGTTCGATTTTAGTAGACCCAAAGTTTGTTGGTAGAGAATGCTAAAGGCATTGGTTGGTAGAGAATGACCACCTGGTAGGTCAACGGGCTATCGTAGACTCAACTCCAAGATCAACCGCGAGGCTCGAGTTCGATTCCTGATGAGGTCAGTCGTTTGTGTAATGAACATTTAGCCGTCTGCATTTTCGTGTATGGTTGTTAAATTTATTCTGGTATCTATTTAGTAATTTCTATATTGTAATCCTATATTGACCATTACTCATAGCACAAGCAAATGATATAATATGCTTACTTTGGCGTTAGATTCAATTTGTGTAATTTGTCTACCTACATTTATTATTTTATTTATGTATTAGGAGCACTTCTCATAAAAAAATATTCTTCGTGTATGTTTGGTGATTTGTAAAAGCGTACAATACCAACAACGATTTAAATTATAATTGAATCAATGTTCCTGCTCCTTAAATAAAATGTCATTGTTTATAAAATATCAACAAATGATGTGGATGTGAATATGTTTTTTTCCTAGAATTCACTTCTGAATCTCTTTCATTATAGAGGCTTGAAGTGTAGGCTGAAGTGGAATAATAGCAGTAACGCAAGTAGGTACTAGCTAGACAGACATAGCTAAGCAAAGTTCCAAATAAGTCCAGATTGGAGCTAACAGTATAGTAATAACCAAACAATCATGGTAACATTACAAACAATAATTAGTAAATGGAAATTGTTGACTGAATGAATGTTCGGTAATCAATTTATCTTCGGTAACGTTTTTAATTCCATGATTATATTGGTAGTGAGTTCCACTGAAGGCGAACAGAAGAGAAGAGTGTTGGTTTTGCTAACAAAGTACCCTAGTACATCGTCATCATGATTTCAGTTCATCCGGTTCTATTTTTCTTTTTTGTGATCTCCGTCTCTCATAAACAGCTGTAACACCATAGATCCCACGGCTGTATTTCTTTACTTTAAAAAAAGTAATCTCTTTTTTCAACGTATAAGAGTCGTAAACTTGATATCGTAAATAATTTACTGCTAAATATGTTTATGAATACACACAATAGTGAACGCCATGTATCAAGATAGTAGAGTTAAAATTAAGATGGGTACGGTTTGGCATTCCGGTCTTACTCATTCCGTGTTTCATAACCTGCTGTTGTCATTTTAGGATTATACAATAATGTCCAAGTTAAAGGTGATGTAGCATTACCACTTTCAGTGTCCGTAGGTGACATGTATTTGGATTTGTAACAAGCAAGAAATTTGACCACTATTTTATGATTATTATTAAGTTAAGCCTTTGGTATATTACTTTTATAAAGTTTAATACAAAATCTGGATTTTGCAGGATTTACAAAAGCTCCTGGATGAATCAAAAAATGGTTTTGTTTACGTTAACTTCGGTTCAAATGTAAAAAGTTCAGAGCTACCCGCTGAAAAGAAACAAGCATTTTTGAACGTCTTTAAACGTTTGAAATATACTGTATTATGGAAATGGGAAGAAGATAGTTTGGAAGGTCAATCCAGTAACGTAGTTATTAGAAAGTGGATGCCTCAAAAAGAAATATTAGGTAAGTTTTATTGTTCTTAGTTCTTAATGCAAAAGTCTAGAACTTGACTGAAGTCAGCTTCATTAGCACTTACTAATCTGGGAACATTAAAAATGAGAGTGCACGCAACTTGGGCCCTTCTCACGGTCTCCATTCGCACCCGTTAGGTCATCGCATTAAGCTATTCATCACAAAAAGTATTAAACAACAAGTGAGTTGCAATTGTACTGTTTCTTTATAGACCCTCTGCTAATTAATTCAGTAATTTAAAAAATCGGCTTACTTTTTTATTGAGTTGTTTGAGTGATTACCAAACATTTATATGGATTCATGTTGTCATATTTTTAATGTTAAGAAAAAGGAAAGTTTGTTAAGAAAAGTTCTGTGACAAAAACATTTATAATATTTGGCTTAGAAGGCAAACAAGCAAATGGATTTGCTCATTGAAAACTTGAATGTCAAGCCTTTTGTCTACCAAAATATTGAATACTTTATTTTTCAAAACCAAAACTCATTCTATGTAAGCAGAAAATGAGAAATTTGTAGTATTTAAAAAAATACCGCTTTTTGTTTGTGTTGACGTTATCTCTATTTGTGCAAATTCACTGTAAATATAATCGTTTTCCTATGATTAGTTCAATGCTCCAAACCTCATCTGTCATGGAGGCACACTGAACTGTTACAATCATATTTATCCTTTGTTTGAATTTTAATTTAGTTGTTTTAATTAACTTGCCATTATTTATCTGTTTTGTTTAAATAAAAAAAACTCTAAAAGGGTGACTTTCGATTTGTTTTATAGCTTTAAAACATTCAAAGTCTACAGCACATACTAATATAAATTTACCATCTCTGCAGCTCACCCAAATATAAAGTTATTCTTTTCACACGGAGGCCTACTCGGTACTCAAGAAGCTATTTATAATGGAGTACCAATAATTGGCGTTCCAGTGTACGGAGATCAGTATAATAACCTTTTACTAATGCAAGACGCAGGAGCCGGGAGGGTTCTGAAATTTAAAGACATCAATGAGAAGAACATAGAGAATGCTCTGAATGATGTCCTTAACAATGAATCTTATATGATAACTGCTAAAGAAATGGCTAAAAGATTTAAAGATAGGCCCATGACTCCCTTAAATACAGCTATGTTTTGGTTAGAATACGTTATAAGAAATAAAGGAGCAGATTTCATGAAAAACCCGGCGAGAAATTTTGATTGGATTACCTATAACATGTTTGACGTGTATGCTTTTCTGTTTGTAATTATCATTACTTTTGTTGCAATAATATGTAAAATAATGGTATTGCTAAAATCTGTAATTTTTAAGTCAAATAAAGAAAAGGTGATGTAAGTTTTAATTAAAAACTCGTTATAAGTTACACAATGTGAATTCCAAACATGATATTGTGTAATAAATGATCTTCTATTTTTTTTGTTTCAACAGCAATAACTCAAACAAGTGAAGTAAAGAAACCATTTACATACTTGGTTTACAGCTAGCTTTATTTTTTTCTCGAATTATAAAGCTTAATTTGAGATCTAATTCAAGAAAAAAATGAACGTGGTCCGAGTCTTCTGTGATGAATAGACCATCTGCCGTCCTGCCTGACGACTCGTAAGCGGCGAGTAAAGGGGAAATGGGTCATTACCAACAAGACCTATGGTGGTAGAGTGCTGTGCAGCAAATTACCCGAGTAGGAATCCACCACCATATCTATTCCTGTCTTTATAATGTTCTGATCCAGATTGTAGGGTAGCCAATAGCTTACATAATTGACCTAATACCCTGGCCACAGGTCAGCGACTCATATACAACATCTATGATGTCTATAGGCTGCGGATAGCTTGTATAGTCAGGGGATCCGCATGCTTGCTCACTGTCTTTTGCCATATTTTACAATATATATTCAATTTAGTAATTTAGGTAATAAATATGTATTCTTTAGATAAAGACGGCAAACAAGCGCGTGCCTTCCTTGAAGGCAAGAGATAGCAGTGGCTTATAGACGCCATAGACGCTATGACCTGTATACGCTCAACCGTTTACGTGTTTTTATAAATTATTACTAAATTATAAGGAATTCAAAATCTTTTGAATTCCAGTCTGAATAACCAGTTAACCAGGACAGAAATAGATGCGACGGTCTGACACTCTTAGTGTTGCGTACGTCCATGGGAGACGGTGATCACTTTCCGTCAGGTGACCCATTTGCTTGTTTGCCTCCTCTTTTATATACAGCGATTGCTAAATTATTGCTTTCCTCTGTATGAACGGGCATGGTCCAATGTGTCTGTCATGTAGAAATAAAGACAGATGAAAATTTGACAAACCTGCATACAATGCAAGTGTGTGTAGAATATCGGGGAGACCCAGGTTGACATTCCACTACAAACATTCGGGTTGGCGCCAAATCCGAGGATAGTGTCAAGAGTTTACGAAACCGACGTATTTGAACAAAAAGAGTAATGTAGAGTAACCTAGACAGATGTGCAAGTGTCGTGACATTTGTCCCTCGACACTCTTTGCCAATCACGTAAGGAACTTGGCTTGAAGATATGCAAACTAGCGCAAATAAGATAAGAAAGCTATTAAGCCTGTCGGTACTCAGAATTTGATATTACGAGTTATATAATCTGAAAACATTGTTATCTATACTTAAAATAAATCTGTAGAAGGGTCAATTCTGTACATTGAAAATACTCGTATTAAAAAATAAATAGCAGGGGGTGTTACTGGATCGATACCGAACCCAAATAATATGTGATTCAAATTTTTTTTCTATCTGTCTGTCTGTCTGTATGAAACTTGGTATACCTTATATATTATATACCTTATTATCCTGGGCATAAAATGAGATACTTTTTATCCTGAAAAAATACGTAGCAAAAAATCTTAATTTTTCAGTTTTATCACACGAAGACCAACATCCGCGCGGACGGAGTCGCGGGCGGAAGCTAGTCGCAAATATTATTCATCGTAATAATTACAAGATAAAATGTTGAACATGTTGTTGCCACGTTGCAATATAAAAAGTGCCAAGTTTTATAGTTATTTTTATTTTTATAGTGCAAGTTTCCTTAATCAAAATTATACAACACTGTACCTCTCTACAATTAACATAAAAGTAGCACCTACAAATAATAATTCGTATCGATTAGAAGAACTTGGCTTGAAGATACGTATGTACATATTATGTAAACTAGCGCAACTAAGATAAGAAAACTATTCCTGTCAGCTCTCAGAATTTGATATTACGAGTTATATAAACTCAAAACATTTTTATCGTGGACAATATATTTTATCGTAATAATTACAAGATAAAAAATTTCCTGCTGCCGCTCGCTTTTATTGCTGCTGCTGTAATGTAATGTGTAAAAACAGTTTCATGTTGTCTTTTATAATAAGCAACTTACCCTCTTCAACAGGCTAAGATTGCCACTTCTAAAATCTTCGTGCCTGATTTGCTTTGCATAATTCTATGCTTATCCCAATATTTTTGTAAGGAAGCGAAAGTTGGGTATGTCAACAAAAGCATGACAGTAGAAAACGCGGTCGAAATGAGAGCGATACGAAAAATCTTTACGAAAAAACAGTGAGATCCAAGAAACAGCTCGATTGAAAGAAAGAATTGGTGTTAAAATGAGAAAGGGCATTCTCCGATGGTTCGGTCATGTGGTGAGATTAGGAGATGAAAGATTGACAGAGCAGATATACCTACCATTTAAATGTGGATGGATGTAGGTTGCCGAGGAAAACATTCAGTTTGGCCCCGAATCCAAGGGTAAAGTCAAGAGTTTAACACGTAAAACTACGGGTTCTTAATTATGTATAAGGACACCAAGAAGCTCAAATTTTATATATCCCACCAAAACATAAATGTAAAAAAAAGAGCCAAGTTCAATACAAAAATTATGATTAGCTTTGGGCTTCGCCGCAAAAAGAATGAAGATCTAAATGAATGCCAAGTTCCATGCAAAATCCGAATATGTATTTATCGGAATAAAATAACATTATGAAGAAGCATTAAACTCTATTTTTTTAGCTTTGTTGGATACTTATAACAATTACTGTTATTTAAAAATGTGAGTTCTTAACTTGGCCAGTTTTTATCAGAATTAAATAAATATGTACGTTGAATAACTTTATAAATTGACTGGTGAAATGAAAACTGGCCAATTCTAATCGAAGTCACATTTTTAAGTAATAGCAATTGTTATAGACAGCGATGGGTCCCGTCGTGAGCATGGTCTATGCAAGTAGGCCGAAATATCGACAAATAAAATAAAAATATATCGTGAGCCTTATAAATAATTAAAAATGTTAATGGTACGCTACGATTTAAGTTTAAAATCATATGGCCAATTAAAATCTTTGTATTGTAAGAGTTAGAGCAAGCTAGGCAGATGTGCAAGTGTCGTGACATTTGTCACTCGATACTCTTTGCCAATCACGTAAGGAACTTGGCTTGAAGATACGTATGCAAACTATCGCAAATAAGATAAGAAAACTATTCCTGTCGGTACTCAGAATTTGATATTACGAGTTACATAATCTGAAAACATTCTTATCGCGAATAGTATTTATCATAATAGTTACAAGATAAAATGTTGAACATGTTGTTGCCACGTTGCAATATAAAAAGTGCCAAGTTTTATAGTTATTTATATTTTTATAGTGCAATTTTTCTTAATCAAAATTACATAGAAGTAGCACCAACAAGTTATAATTCGTATCAATTAATGCATCACTCAACCGATTACGAAGAATGCTAATTAGTTAAGGTTACTGGATTTTACCTCTATTTCAGTCTAGTTCAGTAGGTTACCTACCTACCTATAATTGACTAGCTACCTAGTAGTAAAGTGTAGCCTCTCAGATTAGTTTCACTGCCTTACCTATTCCTGCTGTCGCACGCTATTATTGCTGCTGCTGTAACGTAATGTATAAAAATGGTTTTAAATGGTTGAAGTAAAAACTTCTTTAGCGGCATTGCGCACTTTTTTGGAATGGGTAAAAACTTCTAAACTCGCGTCGGTGACCTGAATCGTAAGTCAAAAATTTGTAAGACGGCACAGGGAGCTTGCGCGAATAAGACGGCGCAGGGTGCTTTCGCGAATGTTCGTGTTGTCATGTTTGTGGACGATAGCGCAATAAATTAATAATGTATTTTACCACATATGTGATAGTACTTTCATACTGATATATAAAGCAATTCGTCCAAAATTATTCCCTAACCCTTCCAAATAACTTATAATTTTTTGAGCCTATTATATTAAACTCAAAATTAAGCTAAAACTCCCACGAATACTTGTAACAGCAGACGTCACACAGGTGCGACAAAAAGTGATATATTTTACCAAGATAAAAAATCTTAAAAAGAATCGTACGGCCAGTTTCAATTACCTATCTATAGTTCCAGGCAGGCTTACAAGAGTTTTTTGTAAGATATTTTCCAGTATTTTATAGTCCAGAGAGTCAACAAGCTGAAGTGGCAATGAGTAGGCCACATTACTCGCAGAACCGACAACCGCTGGGGAAGAAACGTTCTCGAGTAGCGGCCCCGCACCGGAGGACGTATTGTTGGACGACCTCCCACTCAGTGGACTGATGATCTGGTCAAGATCGAGGGGAGTCGCTGGTGGTAACTTGTAGCGCTCTTTCGGTGAGGCCTATGTCCAGCTGTGGACGTCTTCCGGCTGATGATGATTATTTTTTTTTGAAATTATCAACAATTGAAAAATAGTAGCCCGGGTTGGTACCACCACCTTACCAATTCCTGTCGCCATAACGTCAGTGTTTGCCGTTGACGTGTTCCGGTTTGGAGGATAAGAGAGCCGGTAAACTTTCTTTTGCTCGAGGCCTCACATCCCGGCCTAAGGTTGACAATGCACCATCACCACCTAAAGTATCTTTACGCCCATATCCTCGAAGTGGTAGGCAGAGGCACTACCAGGGCACCCACGACTAGCCGAAGATACACCCCACAATGTGATAGGTGGCAAGCCTTTCGCCAACCGGGCACATATCCTATCCCGAGCAACATTTTTTTATTAGAAAATTGGAAAACCCAACCCTGAACCCGGGACCCGGGACCTCATGCAGTCAAGTCCAACAACTGAACTGCTGGACCACAGAGGCGATACCATTACCACCTATGATGTCATAAGCGGCGTGAAGTTCTTACCATTAGGATATTCGTCTCCTTATTTGCCTTCCAATAATACAAAAAAGCCGTTTATTTCCTGCAGTAGTGACATTATCTAAGACTTATAGAAATTGGTCATTACCATAAGGCATTCTGAGTGATTAACTACGAAACGCGTTCAGAAATGTTGACAGCCATATGTTTGTCCGCTGTCTTATCCCATAAAATTGTTATTGGCGATGAATTCACCCATAGCTTTACCACAGCATTGGTTCTTGTCGTTTTTTCCACAACACTGGTTTATTTAGTTTACAGGGCAGGGCCCTAAGATCTGAGATATCTAAATATGAAGAATAAAAAAACAGGACCTTCGTTTATTTCCGCATTTTTTCGTTTCACTGCCATTTGTGAGCTGAGTTTAAAAATCATTTTTTTCTCGAAAGGGCGTTCTTATGAGCTTGTGAATGAATTTGGATCTATCGATGGAATCCATCCATTCATTTTTCAAGAAAAATCATCATCATCATCATCATCATTTCAGCCATAGGACGTCCACTGCTGAACATAGGCCTCCCCCGTTGACTTCCACGTCGACCGGATGGAAGCGGCCTGCATCCAGCGAGACCCCGCGACCCTCATAAGGTCGTCTGTCCATCTCGTGGGTGGCCGTCCTATGCTTCGTTTGCCGGTACGTGGTCTCAACTCGAGAACTTTTCTGCCCCAACGGCCATCAGTTCTCCGCGCTATGTGCCCCGCCCACTGCCACTTCAGCTTGCAAACCCGGCAGGCTATGTCGGTGACTTTCGTTCGCCTGCGGATCTCCTCATTTCTGAATCGATCTCGCAGGGAAACCCCGAGCATAGCCCGCTCCATAGCTCGCTGTGCAACCTTGAGCTTGTTTATCAGGCCCACAGTAAGAGACCACGTCTAGGTGCCGTAGGTCATCACTGGTAACACACACTGGTTAAAGTTCAAGAAAAATACTTAAGTTTTTTGTAAACTTAGTTGACATCATACTATAATAGTAGACAGTGTTCACAGTTTAACTGTATTTCAACTGTGACTTAATATAGGAAACCTATTTGTTAAGATTGAAATACACAGAAAATACGACAGCATTTGTTGACGAAATTTCCGAATTATTGGGTTCGATTTAAATACATAACCTGACTGCAAATTAAAAAACAAATTAGGTCAGACTAAATTTGAAAGACCATCTTTTTGTCTCTCGCTGAAGGATATTTTAGTTTAGCTCCTAGCTTTTATTCAGCTCTTGCCTAAAGTAATTTTTTTTCATTAAGAATTTATAAATACGGTTTATCTAGATAAATGACACCAATATCAAATATTTACTTACTTTTTGACTTTCTGTTCAAAAACACACCACGTGGTCTACGGGATTCAAAGAAGAATATTAGGTAGACCTATTATTCAATGTACTTTGTGGGTACCTATTCATTCATTTTAATTGCAGTGTAAACAGACAAACAAACAGTCTATATATGACAGTATAAACTATGAACTCCAAACTTAACGGTGCTTGGTAAACGAAAGCTACGATCTTTCTGTGTACATATTAAAACATCACAACAGTAAGCACCGAAGATATGATTGTAGGAATAGTTAAGACCGACGTTCAAGTCCAATTGTTATAATATTACAAATTAAAATTAGATCACTAGCAGACGATGGTGTTGTCACATCCCTTTCACCTGTTAAGTTTAGCAACTATATAACATACAGTTCACTCATACATTTTCAGTAAAAACCTAGTATAGTATTGGAAATAAAGAAACATTTTTTATGGGTATTTGTGGTTGTGTTCCAGGCTGGAGGGTAGGGTAGACGGTTAACGGTAGGCTTGCAACGAGGTCTATGGCCCCAAAAACTAATATGGTAGCCAATATTGTGTCTATAGACGACGACTGTCTTTTAGTATCAGGAGAGCCGTCTGCTTGCTAGATTATAATATGTAGAATCAAAACAATATGATAAGGCTGCTACTCTTCCTAACTATAGTAGTACATTACCCTCCATAACTGAACATGAAAATAGCAAGCACTGATTTTGACTTTTGACAAGCACAAGACTCCTGCAAAACTATAGGTACTGTGCCTTTCTACGTGTCATTAGTATAAGTAATTATATTATAATTTTCCGTAGTTTTCTATTGGGATTGGCGGGTTGTGTTTGGTTCATAATTTTTCTATAACCTAAATATTGTTAACTGAGATAATAACGAGAGACATAACAAAAATACTTACAACTCATAATAAAAAATAAATAAATTTGTGATTATTAATAAAATATTTATTGTAAGAATACATATAAAATTATTTTCATCTTACCTAACGTTATTAAATTATTAAAGTAATAAAATTATTCACAAATTAATTAAAATATTGTCAATTCGTGGACGGAATAATATCACGAACATTTTTATAATTAATTATGTAATACGACTTTTTACAGGATTAAACAACTTACATTTAATTAACTGTTAAATGTTAACAAAAGTAGTTTTAATGACAGCTTAAATCTAACGCGTATCGGTTAAGTCAGTGACTGAATTAAGTTTGAAAAATATGGCATTTTGTCATCATTATTTTTTATAAAAGTTCATTTTAGTAATCTCTTAGTTTTTCTGACACTTTATAGTTGCTTCTTCTACGTTCTGTATACAATGGCGCAGTTCCGTTTCTAGTTTCATAGCCAAAAGGTGAAGTTCGAACACCAGTATCATAGTATTTTCCACTTGTAATTGGTTCTTTATAACCTCTGCTTTTTGTTACTGAATTCACTTCTCTAGATTCAATTATCTCTTTCGACCTTCCATCTCTTGAAGGTATAACCTTTTTACTGACAGTTTCAACGGTGTCAGTAACACTGGGCCTCTCTGGATCACCTGAACGTGTGGTGTATCTGTATGTTTCTGAAAAATTATCACTACTGTTACTCTCTCTTCGGTAAACAGGTGTTTTTATTTTTGTTTCCAACCGAGATACAAATGGACTCGTCTCCCTATTTATGGAATCAGTTTTGTACAAAGGTATTTTCCGTTCTTCTGATATCCTATCTTTGTGGTGGGGTGAAGGAGTATTGTAACGAGATGACAATCTGCTGCCATCAGATTCATCTTCAGCATGAAGAGTATGATACAGTTCTGGAGCACGTTCACGAAGGCCTTTCAAAAATATTTTTTTCTTATCTGTTTCTTCGTATGATTTGCTGAATCCATTCGAGTGTCCATTGCTGATTGGAGTTGTCTTGCCATATCGTGCTCCAAATAGACCATCACGTTTACGTTCTGTCTCACGATACACAGCATCTGCTAAGTCACGCTGACTTCTATTAATAATAGACACTATTCCTGGGCTCTTCAATTGCTCTTGGTTTTCGTCTAGTCTACTAAGATGTGGATTAGATTTATACATTGTGGAGTAATTACGGTTTATTCCACTTACGTAACGAGGATGGGTCGTCTGTTCTGGAGCTCCCATAGCAAAACTCTTACTCCGGTTGAGACCTTTGTAGGTCCTTGCGGGCTTTGCTGGTCCTGGTGGATATCCGTTCACTTTTGTTTCTGATGATGAGGAATTATTATTTGAAATATTTATGGCACTGGTTGCTCTTTTATTGGGCGTGAGCCTCTGCCAGTATTTGCTTGAACTGGGTTTTTCGACAGTCTTTTCTTTTCGATCGTGTAATTTTCGAGGCAACGTTTGCGCACTTCGCGAATAATCTTCCTCTGGCTCACTGGGATTCAAACGACTCGTTGAGTGACTGAACCGTCCCAGTGTACTCGAGAACTGGCCCCTGCAAAGATATAAAAACGTTCATTAGATTTTTTTGAGTATATATGTGACGATTGTAATCAAGCTCAGCCCACGTGTATTCATTGTTATCTTGGTGTACAACAAAAACGTATAATCTTTATTTTAAAACGTAATTGGATCCAACTGGGATCCTCCACCCACGATACTGACGACTTTGCTTTGTTTCGTATAATTCTAGTTACTAAGTTGTCATGTCTTAGAAACTAAATTTAATATATCTTCTTGAGTTGTGGTATTAAAACCAACTTTGATTAATAACAGTTCATTTTTAAAGATGGGAAGAATTAAATATTTTATTACAGTAAGTATTTAAAATGACTTTCGGCTATATGAAAGTTAAAGTGCATAGCATTTAGTTCGTTTCATTCATATTGTTTATTGTTAGATATTTAAATGTTTTCGAGAACTTTAATATTATTCTCAGAAACTTTCTGTATGTTAGGAAAACTGAACTTATGTAAAATATATTATTTTACGTATGAAAATAAAGTGGTTCCAATTTATTTCATATGTTTATATAAAAACTCATCAACCTAGAGAACTTCGTTTACTTGGAACTCAATACTCATGGTTATGTGAATCATGACATGAGAAAGTTTCAACTTCAGACGACATTCTCCTATATTTTTGTTCTAACAAAGTTTACGAAAACTTCTTTTAGACTTAGACGAATGGTATAGAGAAACAGATTTGTGTTCCAAGTCGTTTTCGTATGTAAATGATGCAAGTAAGTGAGACGGCGTATTTGTGTAAAAAGGGTAGACAGTCAATGTGATTATAGATTCACAGGAATTAAAATAAATTCACTTGACATTCGATAATCACTTGTGGCCTAGCCAGTAAGGGACTTAATATGTAATACGATATGTTTTTATTAATATATACCTACTAAATGTCGCACGCGAATTAACAAGTGCAGTAAGTATACTTAGTTATCTCCCTCGCAAACCCGAACAACAACATAAAAACTGTCAATTGTTAAGATTTTATATATTTAAGTAGGTATTACAATTCATTAAAATCAGTTCAGCCATTTTAACGAAAAAAAGGAAAATAATCACATTTGTAACATTAGCAGTAGGTACTTTTAACTATGGTTCAGTTTCAGTGATACGAGTACCTATACACCGATAAATTTAAAAATGTGTCGAAGTGAAATTGTATAAAAAGGTACTACCATCGCTAAATATCTGTCGTATTAGAGTGCTTGGGATTAATGGCTCCTCTTACCAATCTCTTACGAATAATAATGTGTGATGTAGTACCTAATAATAAATATATATACCTAGAATAGGGAAAAAAAACAAGCCCGATGAGTTTCTTACCGGATCTTCTCAGTGTGTGTGTGCGTGATTGCGTGTGTGTGTGTGTGTGTGTGTGTGTTTAGTTTTATATAGACTCGTCCCAAGTGCATCTAGTAAGGTGACTGTAAATAAAAATGTTTCTATTCTATTCTGTGTTAAAATTGAATAAATAAATTAGCAATGTAACGATTAAATAAAAAACACGGACATTACAAGAT
>NJDD01000018.1:452-11978 GCA_002245505.1 Calephelis nemesis
ATTATTTATTTTTGTGTATGATTAGATAATTTTTTCATAAGTTTAAATTAAAAGGTACATTATTTTATCTAACTTTAAGAGGGGGCACTCTCACTGCGCTACAGTTTTCAAACTTTAGCAGTTGAGAGCGCTAAAACTGTTTGCATTTATAACGATTTTTGTTCCGAATAAACTATTTTATTTATTTATTTTTATTTTTTTTTAATGTGATAGGTGGCAAGCCTATCGCCAACCAGGCACATTTCCAATCTTAACCAACATTTTTTTTAATTAGAAAATTGAAAAAATCCAATTTTCTTTTTGTTGGCCGACCCGGGAATCGAACCCGGGACCTCATGCAGTCAAGTCCAACACCCGGACCGCTAGACCACAGAGGCGATCAAATTATAAATAAATAAATTACATATTAGACAAATATTAGACATCAGCGTTAATAGATCATTCACACGATCAAGTTACGTTTTATATTGTCTGCAACCTTTGACTTGCGATAATAAAAATTGACGTAATTAAAATATTACTACCTCTGCTGCCAGTTTCATCATTTATCTGCTTGTTTGTTTTCCGGGTTTGAAAAAAAAAAAAATTTAATGATATCGGAAGGCAAACAAGCAGATAGATTTCCTAATGGTAAGAAATTCACGCCGCCTAGAGACACCAAAGGTGGTGATGGTGTGTTGCCAACCTGAGGTCAGGATGTTAGACCTCGATCAAAAGTAAGTTTACCGGCTACCTTACCCTCCAAACCGGAACACGTCATGACATTATGCCGGTAGGAATAGGTAAGGCGGTGGTACCAATGCGGGTGAGTCGAAAAGTGGTCTATTCTGAAAAGGAGCCCGGACCAACACGGGGAAATTATAAGAAAAAAATCAAAAACAATGTTAGAAAATGTGTAAAAAAAGCTATTTCGCTAAAGATATTTTGTACGCATATTTTTTGTATTACAACACGATTCTCATTTATAATTAGAGTAATAAGTACATATTAATTAATTAGATATGTAATACTATTGGGCGTAATGATTCTTTATAATGAGAGCAATAAGTACATATCAATTAATTAGGTATGTAATACTATTGGGCGGCTAAATGTTTATAACTCACTAGCAGTTTCAGGCAGATTCGCCTGCGTAACTTGGCTTCTACTGCACCGATTTTGATGAAACAAAGCCTATGTCACTCAGGGATAATGTAGCATGCTAAAGGTGAAATAATTTTTGAAATCGGTTTAGTAGTTTTGTAGCCTATTAATTTCAAACAAACAAAAATCAAATCTTTCCGCTTTATAATGTTAGTATAGATAACTTACTGGGTAATTATTCAAAAACAGAAAAAAAGCGACTTTGTAATAAGTTAGTCATTTAGATACGCAAAAATTAATTATTTTCTTTGATTTATCACAGATCAGGTTAGGTCCAAACTTGGTGCCAATGAGGCTACCTTGGAAGTACGTTATCTATACTAATATTATAAAGAGGAAAGGTTTGATTTTTTGTTTGTTTGAAATGAATATGCTCCGAAACTACTGGACCGATTTCAAAAATTCTTTCACCTTTTAGATTGCTGAATGAATAAATGCATTATCCCTGAGTTTTTTATTATTCACGTTGCATTATTTACACAAATATAGAACGATGTCCAGAATACATTTTTGACCACCTCGTTGGCCGAGTGGCTAAGGTACACGGTAAGGCATCGACGAACAGGAGTTTCGGGTTCGATTCCCGACGGGAGCAGGCATTTGTGTTTTAAAAATTTAGATGTCTGCATTTCTGGGGCTGGGTGTTTATTAAATTTATTCTGGTATCTATTTAAGTATTTCTATGTATTAGTATCGTTGACTAGCACCCATAACACAAGCATATAATTTGCTTACTTTAGGGTTAGATTCAATTTGTGTAACATGTCTAGGGATATTTATTTATTTATTATTATTATTATTCTATAATTTTGTAGGTGGTTTACGGTAAATCCAGCATACATTCCGTGGCTAACGAAGTTAGCAGCTTGTGCCTTTGGCCTATTGTTCCTGGCTCTTGCTTTCCTCGCGGAACACCTGGGTGGCGTGCTGCAAGCTGCCCTGACAATATTCGGAGCTGTAGGAGGTCCAATGCTGGCAGTGTTCACTTTGGGAATGTTCACAACGTTTGCGAATGAATTTGTAAGTATAATGGATTCATAAGTTTATATGCATGTCTCTTAAGGGTAGGTAGGGAGTCAAATCTCAATAGGTACTCTCTGTTATTGAAAATAGTTAGATATTAAAAATTTATATTTTTCTTACATATAAATATATGCAACTGAATCACGATCGTGAACAAACCTTTTTAATAAATATTAATAATCGTTCAATTACTTATATTTTAAAGTTTCTTATAAATTCTTTCTTTTATACATTTTCTCTATTTTGGGTTTGCTAGAAGCAATCTCTTTTACAGCTAAGCTCGCTTTTTGTATAACTAGTTGTTGCCTGCAACTTCGTTCGCGTTTCCACAGGAACCCTATGAACGATTGGGATTTTGGTATATTTATTACAAACTAGCTGTCCCGGCGAACTTCGTTCCGCCCGTTCAGTTTGTATGGGAAAAAGTAAAATGTTGTTTTTCTTAGTTTTCTCGCAAGTTTTTTCCTTTTTCTTATCTTTGAAACCTTCCCTGGACTTGAACAAATAATTCAAAACCAAAATTAGCGAAATCGGTTCAGCCGTTCTCGAGTTTTAGCGAGACTAACGAACAGCAATTGATTTTTATATATACAGATTATTTTAGTTTTATTTGAATTCGGTATCGAAATAATTTAATTATAGAAATTATTTTTTTTAATGTTGTACAGCGACTCGAGTAGCAGTTATTATTATCTTAAATACGTGAAGTTAAATTAATATAAATTGTCAAAAATGCTAGCAGTAAATACTAGTACATTAACGTCTATTTTTATTTGAATCAAGGGCTAAGTTTATTTTGGAAGCGGAATGGAACTTGCTGCCTTGAACCAGTGGTAATATTAAAAGGGCCATCGGATAAAACACCGTCTAGACAACAAAATAATAAATTATAAAGTAATGCTCCCATTTCAACGGTTTTTAGAAAACTGGACCGCTGTATTTTTTTTATTTTTTTAATGATCTAACAACTAATTCTAATACATGTGATTATTTGTTTGATTTTAAAACTAGCTAATATATGTGACTGCTTGTTTCATTCTATAACTAGCGGCCTGCCCGGCTTCGCAAGGATATAAAATATGTATCTAAAAATAGCTTTTTAATCACTTTATCTATTTAAAAAACCGCATTAAAATCCGTTGCGACAATTTTTAAATTTTAAATATACAAAGGGACATATGGACTGAGAAAGCTACTTTGTTTTATGCTATGTAGTAATGTAGGTAACATAATAGAAAGATCTAAGAAAACGTCAAATAAGCCTTTTTGTTGTAGTGTAACAGGTATATGAATGAAATTAAAAAAAAACTAGGAAAACCGCCCTAGCCCCCGTGACTGCCCTGTTGTGTTGTGCCTCTGCCTATGTGTTCAGGGATATCAGAGTGAAGCTATTTTTTTTCCAAAACTGTAAATAGATAGCGGCAAACAACAAGGATGGGTTAAAAAACTTTCGACTATATTTCATTACTGTAAACATACCTACAAAACCACGCCAACCTTGCTTAAATTATATGCCAGGAGATATACCTCCGACTTGTGTATCTGGCCCCGTGTCCTCGTTGATAATGGTGTGATATTTATAAACTTTTATTATTGAAATGTTGAAATCTGATTTAAATTCTTATAATCTCTTTCTAACTAAAATTTAGCGAGTCTGTGAGTTTATTTTGGTTTATCTCCGATACTACTTGACCCATTTTCGTAATAAAAATTTAGATTTGAACCCTGTGTTCTTAAATAGTTGGATTTAAATTTATCTTCCAGTTTACTGTATCCGAATATAAAGAATAAAAGAAATGCTTTAGGTTCTAATGTATATTTGGAATTTATAAACATAATATTTTATGATATCAGGTATAATATCTAAATTGTGGAACGAAATTCCTTATCGCGCGCTGTAAAAAGGGGCTAGACGAAAAAATTCTTACGAAAAGATATGACACTTTTTGCTATAATAAGGTGTGCGGCGTGCGCAAGTTTCTCTGTCTGTCTCTCTCTCTCTTATAGATAGCAAGCCAGATGTTTTCTTTTCTAATATTTGTTAATAATAATAATAATATAATAATAAATATCGCTGGACAAACCACACGAAGTGAATCTAACCCCAAAGTAAGCAAATCATATGCTTGTGTTATGGGTGTTAGTCAACGATTCTAATACATAGAAATACTTAAATAGATACCAGAATATATTTAATAAATACCCAGACCCGGAAATGCAGACATCTAAATGTTCATCACACAAATGCCTGCCCCCGTCGGGAATCGAACCCGAGCCTCGCGTTTGGTCGATGTAGTTAAGCGTGTACGATAGCCACTCGACTAACGAGGCGGTGGTAATAAAAAAATATTATAATAACTTAAGAAAATATATTGCAATTCCTTCACTAATTAATCGGGTGTCCCTTGACACCTCTCAGTTTTTTTTATGATTAACTTTCTACTACGATATAAGTGTAGAATCGTTTTCCAAAGTCTTCCACAGTTTTGAATATGAATTATGACGACAAAGACAAAAATCGAACGAATTGAGTTTGGTACTTTTTAAAGACCAACTTTGATTTTACGATATGGATCAAAGAGATTTAATCGTCTTTTTGGTGAGGGGTTCGATTGCATTAGTAACGGATCAACCAATCTCGAGGCTCTGGTTCAATTCTCGATAGGGGCAGGCATTTGTTTTACCAACATTTTGATATCTACATTTCTGGTCTGGTTCTTATTAAAATTATTCTGGTATGCACCATGTACACGTAGGAACTGATTAAAACCCATAACTATGAAAAAAGTATCTTCACGTCCATATCATTGGATAAATAGGCAGAGGCACAACTAGGGCACCCACGATGTCCCACAATGTGATAGATAGCTAGTCTATCGCCAACTGGGCATCGTTATTTTTATTGAAAAATTGAAAATATTCTTTAAATTCCTAATTTTTTTTATTACCCGACCCAGGGATTGAATTCGGAACCACAAAAAGTCAAGTTCGCCGCCGGACCGCTAGACCACAGAGGCGATCAATTACTAAAGCATACAATTGGCTTAATTAGGGATTAGGTTCAATTAGTTTCATCCAGGAATATTTATTACTAGCAGCCCGCCCCTGCCTCGCACGGTTATGAAATAAACATATAAACCTTTCTCTTCAATCACTTTATCTATTAAAAAACCGCATCAAAATCCGTTGCGTAGTTTTAAAGATTTAAGCGTACAAAGGGACATAGGGACAAAAGAATCGACTTTGTTTTATACTATGTAGTGATATTCGTCTGTATTTATATTTTCATTACAGGGTGTATCAACTGCCTTGCTCAGTGGTATGGCTGTAACTCTCTGGATGAACTTCGGAGGGCCACGTCCTACTCCTGTCAAGCTGCCAGTCAAAGTAGATGGGTGTCCCTTTAACGTCACCCTACCGCCTGTTAAACCTACCAACTCAAGCGACTACTTTTACTTATACAGATTATCCTATTTATGGACGAGTCCGGTAAGTTAGAAGGTATTTTTTTTAATAACATAAACTTTTTACTGTATTTTGGAAGAGTATAGCCGTTATAGTACTTTTACGTCGTCGGTTACCATTAACACAAAAAATCCAAAGTAACGTTAAAAAATATTTATCTTAGTCGTTTTCCTCTTCTTGTCGTACTCCAGTTTAAGAAAACTCAACGTAGAGCGGAGCGACTTGTCGTCTTCTTCCCCACTCATCCTACTCTTACTAACGGTTAAAATTTTTTAAGGTCGTCTCATAATCAACGAACCGTAATCCGTTAGTATAACCATTGTTAAAAGTAACGAAGCGTTGTTCGTAGTTGCTTAAAATACTTTGAGTTATCAATACAACGAACGACTGTAGTTAGATTTTGTTATTATTAGGTACAAAAACTACCGTTCGTAAGCAAAAAACGACTGGTTTCTTAAATATAGGAACCGGACATTAGTCTTCGAAGAAACATTGAATTTTTGTGTGTGTTCTGCTTATAGAACTGGGAACTTTATGACATTGTGCCTCCTTCAACTTTCCACCTACATCATTTTGATGTCTGGGCATCTACGACTTGCTTTGATAGGAAATCGAAATATTCTTTTTTTTTAAGACATTGGAAGGCAAACAAGCAGACGGATTTCCTGATGGTAAGAAATTCCCGCCGCCTAGAGACACCGACGGTGGTAATGGTGCGTTGCCAACCTGAGGTCAGGATGTTAGGCCTCGAGCAAAAGTAAGTTTACCGGCTACCTTACCCTCCGAACCGGAACACGTCATGACGTTATGGCGGCAGGAATAGGTAAGGCGGTGGTACCAATCTAGGCGAGTCGCTGCGAAACTCTACCACCTAGTCAAATGTCACGGTGTTAGTGACGGTCAGCCTATACTCGCCTTTTACGAGCTGCCTGGCAGGAAGGCAGATGGTCTATTCTGCAAAGGAGCCCGGACCAACACGGGGAAAGTATTCGCATACATATTTAGATTTTATTTGACACACTGGCTGATAAGCGTTAGTCTAGCCAATCTTTCACGAAGTCCGATATCTCAATAGTCCTAACCTATAATAATTTCACCCTATTCTCCAAGTCTTTATAAGCAAAAAAACTTAGGCCCAGCACCCACTAAGGTAGCCTGAATACTTTGTCATTCGAATATGTGACGGCACGTGACTTCCATCCACAGTCACAAATTTAACTGGGTACCACATCCAGATTGCCTAGTGTGCGGTTAGAAAAATGTATGATTAAAAGGACGGTTACTAAAATATAACAATACCAGCTGTCCCTGCGAACTTCGTACCGCCGCATATATTTTTAAAGAAAGAAACACTTGTACTGTTTTCTTATCACTTATAATTTACTACTTTGTAATTAATAGCCTACCGGTTTCGCTTTTACAGCATCATCAGGGCTAAAACTTAAACTACTAAACAATATTTTTGATGTGTAAATATAAATTCCTAATTTAACTTAAACTACTAAACAATATTTTGTTTAAAACTACTAAACAATGTTTAGTAGTTTAAGTTTTAGTCCTGATGATGCTGTATAAGCGAAACTGGTAGGCTATTAATTACAAAGTAATAAATCATAAGTGATAAGTAAAACAGTACAAATGTTTCTTTCTTTAAAAATATGAATATTTGGAAGTTTTACCAAGTGCCGACGATGGAAAATATCAAATATATTCGTACCGCCCGTTCAGTTTGTAGGGGAAAAATTAAAATGTTCATACGTTTCCGAACAAATGATGCTCGAATTTATTTAAGTAACCACGATTCTGAACAAACGATGCTCTTTCAATATAGTCTATGGCTGTGAATGACATTGACATTCGTTACGCGCGTTTTTTAAAATATGCAAAATTAATTTTTTTCAATATTTCTAAGAGATTTTCTTAATATTTTTATTCCGTAAGAACCTTCTCCTAATAATAGCAAATACACCAAAAAAAGACTTAGTGAAATCGGTTCAGCCATTCACGCGTGATGCCGTGACCAAGGAAAACGGGTTTTATTTTTATATATATACCTATATATATTATATATAGATAAACTTTGAGTGCTAAGCCACATTTACAAAATGAATGTATTTTATCACCAAAATCTTTAGATATTCTGATATACTTACAATTTTATTTAGTCCATAAATAAAAAAAAAGTGAGTGGTCGTATCACTAATAAAAATACTTGTTGATCTGTTTTGAATGAAACCTCCCCTTACTACATAGTATAAAACAAAGTTTTTATTTTTATGCTAGAGGAAGGCAAACAAGCAGACGGATTTCCTGATGGTAAGAAATTCACGCCGCCTAGGGACACCAAAGATGGTAATGGTGCGTTTCCAACCTGAGGCCAAGATGTTAGGCCTCGCTTCCTATATCCCTTTAGTCTCGTAGCAGGTGCGGGCCGCTAGTCTCTTATAATCGAAAGTTTTACTGAGATACAATAATAACCTACTTATATTATCATCTTCTAATTCCAGATTGGTTTCATTTGGGTGATAGTGGTAGGATCTGCCCTGTCCCTATTATGGAAGCATCAGCAGCCCTGGCACAAAGAAGGCAAGACTCATCCAGATCCTGCGCTATTTACCCCACCACTTGCTAAACGGTTGCGAGCCGAAGCTCAGAAGAAGAATAGTGGACAAGTAAGTGCTGATTTTCAATTGGTAGCTTAATTATTATTTATTTACCGCTATGTGTTAATCTTTCGTTGGTTAAACTTTTAGCTAGATAAATCCAAATACAATTATTTAATTTGCAATTTTCTGCCAAAAATATACAATTTTTTTGGTGAAAACTGCAAATTAAATAATTTTATTTGGATTTAAGTATGGATTTCCGCAAAGTAACGCCTCGTATAAATTTTCAGATATATACATTTCATGTATCGTGAAATTTGCAATGTATGACGATCGACTATTAAACGGGTCTTTTACCTTTCTTTTCCTTCACATATACCCCATCTTCATCTGTCAGTATAGTAAGCAATGCAAAATGTACAAAATATTGCAAAGGGGTCAGATATCTTGTGTCGCTTACCATATTTAGATAGCTTTGTTCAGAGAAACTTCATATTTTTCTTGCTGACGAAGACATAGGCACTTATGTCATAAGATTTTTAAATATAAAACGAAACGTTTAATTACGTCGAAATTTTGATGAAATTACCGAGATCGGGTTTAGTAAGGTTAATATTTTAAATTAAAGAATCTAGTTTCTCTGAAATTAATTCAATGTAAATAATAATTTCATGTATTTTAAAATTTTTATTATCTTTACTTATTTTTCAAATCTGTGGATTTTTTTTTGATATTGGAGTTTGGGGAAACTTTTCTTATTCTTTCTTATTCTCTTAATAATGTTATCAGTACTTTCTAACATGGTTTTAATTTAAATAGGTACAAGTTAAATGATTTTTTTAATAATTTCACATCAGGCTATTCATTCATTTATTCACGCAATCACGAGCAGACTTTCCATTTACTATCCTCTTATTGTACTATATTTGGCGAAGTGAGTTGCAAATATTTTTTAATAGCAGGTACAGTTTCACTAACCAAGCAAAAGGAAGCGAATGAATGATTTTGGTCTCTTTTGTTTGGTTACCAAAATGGAATTGTATGCTCTTACTTGTTTAGTGTGTACCAGGCATAATAACTTATTTTTTCATTACATATTAATTTCATTTATTTAAAAAAAACATATTTTTAAATAACGATTGTAACTTTTAGAGTGCTATTATAAAAAAGAAGTTAAACTGACATGAAGTTGAATACAAAATAAGTATTTTTCTTGTTTTAAATTAAAAAAAAACTGTATGTGTACTTATGTACACGCGTTAGAAGTTATACTTCTTCGGCGTAATAAGATAAAAATCTTTGTAAAAATTTTATCCTTTGCCTTATTTTACATTTGTAGACAAAATGACACTAACCATAGAAATAAAGAAATATTGTGAATACAGTTGTCAGTTCTCACGCAAACATACGTAGATGTCCTTACTTTTACTTTGTTGGTATCTTTTTTTGAAAAACTAAAATGTTATCTATAGCTAACTTCATCGTGTTGGTTTTTCGTGACGGTGTGCGCGCGCATTTTAAAAAATTACCCTCATCATTTTTTTCTAACGCGCCAAAAGAAGTATAACTTCAAAAATATTAAAGTTGGTTTTCGTTCTTTTGCACATTTTCAATGTTGCAACTCATCATGGCTTTAGGCTGTAAGCTTATCATACAGTGTAGACTTAGCACTTAGTTTTTTCTAGATGGCTCTTACATCCATTTTACAATGAGGGCACACGCTTTTGGAACTTAGAATATATCTAGTCGGCTTTGCAATGTTACAAGGTGGGTACATTTTAGCTCTTTTATTATAGTGTAAATATTAATATATATGATATAATAATATGAAACATATCATTAGGTATAAATTATTATTATATTAATAAGTAGGTATTAGGTACTCTTCGTGTGTTATTATTCTGAAATTAGTACACGTTTCATGTAAGTATTAATATCAAAGCATGGATGCATTGGAATATCACAATTTTATTACCTATGTTTTATATTATTATGTCAAAGTTTGATTAAAATATTTTTTGTCTCTTTTTTCTGTCTTTGTGTGTAATTTTCTTTGGAATTTGGTTTTTGGGTTTATAATATAATGGTATGATGCAACTTACTTTGTTTAGTTTATTTTATAATTCATATCCATAACCAACTGTTATTGGCTTTGTTCTTTTTTTTGCAAATTTCTACTTTTAAATAGGTATCTATAGATAGATTTGCTTAGAAAAAAATGATTCGTTAAAGCTCTGCCGGAGTTCATTTTTTTATTTAACGTGTAATTCAAAGACTACAATACTCTAGTGTAATTGTTCTTATATTTTTTACATTCATTATGTTTTACAAGTCAAGACTTTATTATTTTGTTGCCATTTACCGAGTGATTTCGATATCGTTGGGGAAATTTCAATCTTCCTATATTTGTCAAATGTCAGTGTCACTCTCCAGTTAAAGCAATTGCATGAACGATGTGTGCGTTTAAAAAAAACTCTATGAAAATTAAACATATCATATCTTTACACGTTATAGAAATTTCGATCTTAAAAAGCTGTGAGTAATAAATTGTCAAAGATAAATTTCAGAAATTTATAGAATATAGATTTGATTTTCTTAATGGGAAAAGAACATATCATTAGTTTAAATGATTTTCTTTACTCCTTTCTCCATAACATCATGACTTGTTCCGGTTTGGCGGGTAAGGTAGCCGGTAAACTTACTTTTGCGCGATGTCTAACGTCCCGGTATGACCGGGTATTTTTTTATAATTGAAAAAAAAAACAGAACGTTTGCGCCATCATGAACATTTTGTATGAAGGAAGAGCAATTAGGTTTCAGAATACGGTTACCTGACCCGAAGACCTAATCAGGAAACCTGACCTCTAGGTTCGACCTAAGTCTAGGGTAGAGGTTCCGTTTAATGTTTCAAGTGTTTTAAGTGTAACGAATGTACCTACGAAATAATGACATTGAATTAAATAGGAAATAATGTTACGATGATACCAAATTCATCTTGATCTCTATAATCTGTACCATCAGTAAATGCGTTGGCTTATTTATCTTCTATTGTATTATAAGAAAATGCCTATAAATAATAGACATACCTATTTATTTCTGTAAGCTCTACCAGATTATATAAAATACATTAAACAGCCATACTTAGATCGCCTGTTATAATGTTACATATTACAATTTTAGGTTTATATACATATCTTCACGCCAAGTCCCTTACGGGGTAGGCAGAGAGTATCGAGTGCCAGACCTCACGATCCTGACAAACCTGTCTTGCTTCCTTCACATTCATTAC
>NJDD01000018.1:12145-30907 GCA_002245505.1 Calephelis nemesis
GCACTCACTCTCTTCTCTACATCCGCGGTGTACCTTCCATCCCTGCTAAAAGCACAACCAAGATATACAATTTCATTCACTTGTTCCAGCACTACATCATCAACCAATTTTTAATTTAGTTTGCCGATTGTTACGTGATGAAAATATAAGGGTGCGGCCCCATCGATGCTTTGCGCTGCGTTGCGTTGATTCGTTGCAACGAAACTTGTGGATTAGATAGATCGAAACCGACGCAGCGACGACGCAACGCGCTAATGGGGCCTCACAGTAAGTGGCATTATTTTTAAAACTTCTGTACCAAATTGTATTTTGTTTTTAATTTTCAGTGTGAACCACTGAAGCCACATGGTGCTGAAGATTAACATTTGAAAATCGAACATTTTTGGTCAAATAATATTCTTGATGCAATTTATTTAGAAACACTTGTACTTTCCACAATATATTTTATTTTTAAGATAAATTGACTAAATCATAAAAATAATAAAAAAAAATATATTGTGGAAAGTACAAGTGTTTCTAAATAAATTGCACCAAGAATGGAATTCCACCAAGCACTGACGATAAGAAGTATAGAATCTACCAATTAATATTCACGACCATTAACACCAGTATTATTGAACATTATTATGTTTGTTGTTTGTGAAATATTTGTACTTAAATCGTACTTACTTTGACACCAGCTAAAGTTTTGAAACTCCAACTATAGTTTAAATTTTACTGCAATATTTAAGGTTAAAAACATGTGTTGTGATGTTTTTGTGTTTTTTAAGGTATACTTTTAATTGTGTTTTAGATTTAACGGCATAATAATAATTACAACTTTCCATATGATTCATATAAAAGCAAAAGCAGCAACATCCAGTTCCACCATATACTTTGCTTTTTATATGACTTATATAGATATATTCTGTAGATATACACTGGAAAAAGGCTTACTTGGTTTTCACAGCAAATACGTAATTGTGTGTGTGAAATTAGTTAATTTTTTGTTAATTAGGATTTTTTGTATGGGTATCTAAACGTTTGAAATTTCATAGAAATATTTTTGTCGTGGATATTGACAACATATTTAAAATTAAATTGTTAAGTGACCTACGTTTTAAAAATTCCGGATATTTCCAGTCGGTTCTTATCTTTATTATTAATTTACATTTATACACGTATGTGCTTCTGAAACCAGAAAATTCAGAAACGTAAAAAAAATGTTTTTGTACTTACTGTACACTTACTGTACACAATCAAGTTATATTTTATTTATGTAGTGTTACGATATGGTTTTTATAGAAGGTAAAATAGCATTCTAAACGACGTCGGGTTTCGTACTTTTTCGTTATATTTATCACTGAACGATTTTACGTTTTTAGCAGATTTTTCACAATACATTTTAAAATTAATCAAGTAAACACTTATTCAATAACTAAATACTTAATATGAGTATCTACATATTGTTCCTATTTTATTTGAATGCTACTGCCCTTAACTAAACAAAAATACTCCCAACTATTAAGATTTACAAATAAACCAAATTCATTTTTAAATGAAGTACTTATCTATTTTTGTTATTTGCAAAAACCAAAAGACATTATTTTTGTGTACTTAGATATATTTAATTAGATGTGTTGAAAACTCTTTTAAAATTTTAACCTATTTTGGTGTCGTATCAGCGCTACATGGATCTTGCACCAGTGGAATCCCTACTGCATTACAATGAGTGGTAAGAATAACATCCTGGGGGCTGATTATGTATCTCAGTTGCCAACTCACCGTACTCACCTTTTCGCCGTTTCTTCTCCCGACTGGCTACTTTTGGAAACGATGGTAGTTTACGGTAGACAGGGTTAAAATTATTAACATTTTAAAATTGTTTGTAAGTTATAATTCAAATTGTAATAAGAATAAAACTATTTGTTAAATGAATATTTAAACATTGTGTAAACATATAACTAAATAATCAGTTTTTAAAAATATTTCAATATTTGAACACCACAATGTGGTAGAATATGTTGGAAAGCTTAAATAATTTTGTAACAACCTTAACACACATATTCCGCAAATAAATATATTTTCTTTCTTTCTTTCTTTCAAACTCAAAATGGTTAAGTGTACATCAAATAGCTGTCAAATGACGTGTTTTATATTTGCTATCTCCAGTGACCAACAGAAATACAACAGAGATAGCAAACACAAACGACGTCATTTGATGTACACCTTTGCAGTTTGAGTTGGCAACTGAGATACATAATCACCCCCCTGGTCTATCAAACGTAAAACCAGGTTTAACGTTAGCTGGTGCTGATGACCAGTTTAACTGTCGAAACATAAACTACTAAAGTACTACTACTAGTTGTTGGCTACTAGACTAGCAGTTCGTTAGTGTGCAAGGTTTAGAAATATCGAGTGTCACTATGTATAGAAAC
Source organism: Calephelis nemesis (assembly GCA_002245505.1). Classification (NCBI taxonomy): domain Eukaryota; kingdom Metazoa; phylum Arthropoda; class Insecta; order Lepidoptera; family Riodinidae; genus Calephelis; species Calephelis nemesis. Next base: position 14,563 of record NJDD01000018.1, read on the forward strand.
TAAATAGAAAATTCAAGATAATAATAATGTATTTATAACTTAAGTTTTAATAACTCGTAAGTTAATTTAAATACAATAATTTATTTATTTTTTTCTAATTTTTTTTTATATTTTATCACATACAATAGGTATATTGTTTTTTCTATATTGTACAATATGTGTATATTGTACATTTTTTATATTTATTTTTTAAACCATTTCTTTATACAAGGTTAAAGTACGAAAAACTAGCAAGTACTTGTTTATTTATTTTAATTTTAATATACACTTAATAAATTTGGTTTGAAAAGCGAATTAAGCGAAATATTTTGTCTATCAAGATATTTGGCACTAAATAATAAAGTACTATTTACTTAGAGGTGTAGTATACTAGTGTGATATATTATGTATTAAATATTAGCTTATTTATTTTCAAAACTGGATTCAAATATAATTTTATATAACGTAAACAAGTATTTTACAGTTAACTGATTTATTTATATTACTTATTTTGATTAGGTACTTTTTAAATGTTTTTTTACTCCTTCAGCGACCTGTAAAAATAATAAGTAATTTCTTTAATATAAAGCGTTTATGTTTTTTTTTATAAAAAAGTGTTGGAATAACGTAACTTGCAAGATATATTTATTAAAAAATATATACATTTAAGATAGTACACTGGCTGTGATAAAATATGCTTCCACATAGTTAAAATCTGTTAGTTAAATCATTGTTTAAATATTTAAACTACGGTAAATATTGCATGTATAACATAATCCATTTACTAAAATATAAAGACAAATACTGCTGTTTGGGAAAATACTTTAATATTAAAGTAGTAAATCACTTTTTATATTAAAAGTTAGGTGATACAAGAAAAGGTATTGTTCAAAATTCTCGTGTCACAATGTTAGTTACCGTACTCCTCCGAAAAAGCTTTACTGATTTTAACCAAATTTTATACGCATATTCAGAAGGTATTATAATATATAAGGCTACGCATTTTGAGAATCGGCCACTATCTATTTTTATACCCCTTAATAATAAAGAGTGACTCACCCCATTTTTTATACTAAAATCTCATTAAAAAACGTCTGCACTCTTAAAAAAAGCGTCTGACGTCTGCAGGGTTAGCTAGTATACTATAAATAAAATAATCAGCGCCGTCTGTAATGAGAAAGCGTGAGGATGAACCGCAAGGCTGGCGACACATTAGGAAAAAAAGAAAAGTTGAGCAGAAGAAGTGTGAGAGACTTGTCCTTACTTATATCAAAAGCGAAGGCGAGTTTATCGCTAGAAGTTCCAGCAAATTCGTGGTTCGTGGTGCAAATTAGGTTTTTTTTTATATTCATGATTAGATTAAAACTATTAATCCCTGACCCTTTTTTTTAACGTGTGGAAAATCTACCGCTCTCAGGGGAGAGCATCGGGTTATGTCGGACTCGAACCGACTAAAAACCACACGATGACCTTCCTGCCGCCCGTCAAGGAGCGAGATGGGGACGCGTTTCCTGACCCTGTGTTATTTGTTGTTAACTATCACAACCATTTTATGAATTTATTTCGAAAAGTTTTTTTAAATGGCACTGGTTTGTAATTTTAGTACATTTATATTGTAGTAATTATGTTGTAAATTTCATGATTTACTTAATGGAAGTTAATAATTAACTGCTTTTAAAATATTTAAGGCTTATTATTTAAGTTGTGAAGAAAGGTGGCTTTTTAAAAAGAGATTTGAATCTCCATCCAAGTATCTATTATTTGTTGAAAAGCGTCTTTCTAGCCGTTTTAAACGTTTTTAAATATGGCAGGCCTTGCTTGTGTCACTTATCTTATATTCAACAAATCATCGATCATATCGACAAAAAATCCCAATTTCAATCTTTATCATTAAAAAAATCTAAAATAAAACCGATTATTACAAATAGGCATATTAATGTCAAATGTTTTTATATAATATTATGTATAATTTATTCACCAATTAATGTTATTTAGTTCGTTTACAGTCTTGAATCTCGAAATCGGAGATCGTTAATCGGAAATTAGGGTCGGATATGTCATTTTACCTAATCTTGAACATGCTAGTGTAGTAATTATTAAAGATCAGTCAATAAAAAAAACATAAACAATAATTAAACCTGATTCTTTGTTTTTTACTCAATCTTAATACTCCGCTAGTATACACTGTATTCAAGAGTACCTAAACATTTCCGACTCCCATTTCCAAGATTCAAGAGTATTGTTTCGGATATAAGCACACCTAAGGACGGTAATAAATATTTCGATTAATACAAAATTTTAGTAATAAGAATCATACATTAATATTAATCATTTTACTGTTATTGTATTGGCAATCTGTTACTGGCACTTTTTGAACATTTATTTAAAAATAATAGAATTACATACTTTAAATAATTTTCAGTGAAGGTCGCCTTTATGGCGGATCCTGTAATTCGAATCTCCGAAGTATCAAAGCTGTAATTAAAGTGTTTAATACAAAAAACTACACCTATACAACTAATGCAAAGAATATTTCAAATGTAAAATGTTTTATATAGGTATTTTTGTGATGGGCACAAAGTATTGTCTACTGTGTATAAAATATGTACCTACTTCTAAAGGACAGCGCACATCTAAGCCGGGCGGAGCTTGTCGGGTCGGGGCGAATCGCATTGCAAAGCACACTCAGGCGTGCTGCCGGCCGCATCGCATCGACGGATTTCTGTTACTTAGTGCCAAAGGGCAAACCAAAAAGTAGAGATCCAACTCGATTTTAAAAATCTCAAGTATGGAAAGTGGCGCCGCTACTAGTTTGTCATACAAAACTAGTGTTAGAATGTCATTAGCGCTCTATTCACCATTGGGAAATGTGCGCGGGGTGCCGCGTGACGAGTGCGTACAGTGTGCGTTGCACCATACAAAATGTATGAAAACGATCTACATGGATTATTGCGCTGCAATGCGCCCGGTCGCGGCTCGTCCAAATGTGCGCTATCCTTTCTTAATTTAAGTAATATTGTGGAATGAAATAAACAACGATGGTGTGAGTGTATTTTTATTTTTCTTATAACTATCTACACTTACAAAATAAACCTTACATAATACTACTTTTTTTAATTATGAAAAGGCAAACAAGCACACAACCTTTTGAATGCTATTTATTTCCAAAAAAAAACTTTTTTACGCAGACGAAAATCCATCTTTAATTTCTGTCAGTTCTTGTAAGCGCCGACACAGAATAGTATTCTGGAAATAACGAAACACGTTGAGTATAGCTCATACAGTAAAAAAAATGTCGTGTAAAAAACTACATTTTTAAATAAAAATAACACTTCTTCTAAATAAACTTCATTTGAGTTTTTTACACACACCTAAGCCATAATTCAAATATAAAATAAAAACTACCTTCAAAAGTTTGAAATGGCACACTCACACATTCACACTCACACAGGCATGTGCAATTGACGAGGCTCTTAAACGATTTTGGCAGTTTTCCCCCGTGTTAATCCGGGTCCCTGTGTGAAATAGTCCCGCCTGGTAGATCGTAAGAGGCGACCATAGGTAAAATGGTTCATTACCAACAAGACCACTGGTGGTAAAATGCTGTGTAGAAACTTGCCTGGGTGAGAATCCACTGTCTTACCTATTACTGCCGCCATAATGACAATGTCATGTACCGGTCAGGTAGATCCGGGTGGAATTGCACAATAGACATAACATATCGGCAACAGGACAGCGACGCACCTGTTACATCTATGGTATCTATTGGCCGCTGTTGTGAGTAACCATTAGGTTGGCCGTGTGATGGTTTTCTGACGTCACATATTAGGTAATCTAAAGATGATATAATTGTCAAAATCGGTAGTTAAATGTAATAAATACATTGTATGTGAAGGTGTATTTCGTATATTTCATCACATCATTGAAATTATACCAAGAGCCAACGACAGAAACTAGCTCGTCATAGTTGCGGTATTAGGGAAAAAGTCTCGTCACCTTTTCACGAGCTGTTTGACAGGAAACCAACTGACCTTTAGGTATTCTTTTTTACCCGCGGCCAATACGGGAAAAAGGCCTATTACATTATGCGATACTAAGTACAGTCTAAGTAGATTTGACTAAATGTCGCACAGTGTAAGAAGAGTAAGCAAGGTAGCCTGTCTTAGGGTGGCTTTCCACTTATCAAAGATCTTTGTCCAATGACCAAAGACATTAGATCAAACATCTTGGATGGCTTACCTCATGATACCAACAGCTTCATAATTTGATCAAAGTTCTTTCCACATTTATAAACTTCAAAGATTTTGACATTTTAATGAAAAATTCAGTGTTGTCATTTTTTATATGGAAAAAATGGTGAACGACACATTGGACAAATATCCTTGATAAGTGGAATGCCACCCTTAGGTAATAAAACTTGGTCTCAGTAAGACCGTCTGAATATTGCATAGTTAAAGAAGCATCAAGTGAGTCTATCTTGTTTGCTAAGAATTTAAAAAAAAGTATCTACCTCTCTTAGTAGGTGTTCCTCTCTTTCGGCTGCGATTTTCAGCATTTCCTTGGAACTTTCTAACAAGTGATCCTTTTCTTGTATAGTTCGTTTAAGATTAGTTATTTCAATACGAAATGATTCCAGTTGACTTCGTATCTGTTGTAACAAATAAGAAATACAAATATTATTGACTAGCTGTTGCCCGCGTATTTAATGTTCCTACAGGAACATTTTATCGGGATAAAAAATATCCTATGTGTCAATCCAAGTTATCCTCTATGTGTGTACCAAATTTCATGAAAATCGGTTCATCAGTTTTTGTATTAAGGATTAACAAAAAAACATATAAACTTTCGTATCTATAATATTAGTAGGATTGTTTATTATAAATATTTATTTGTCATTAAACTGCAACTACAATTGGGTAATTATAATTCTGCGATTACTCGTCCGTTTTGGTACTATCCCGATGCCGTCATTGTCGTCTATCAGTATTCTAGTTTAACGTAGAGTTGCCGGTAAAAGTTACGTACGAATCCAGCTTATCTATCTAATCTTGTCATCCCGGCCAAAAGTCATCAACTTTTATTATAAGATATTTTATTTTAAGCACTTGTCTCGTGCTTGCGATAAATTTTTAAAAATGTTGAAAGATCTTATGAAAATTTATTTATACTAGTGGTCGCCCGTTGGTCGAAATTCGACCATAATAAATTTTAATATCTTGTTGATAAGAACGTGATCTTTATTTCTCAAGACCAACTACTTTGTTTCCAAACTTTTTAGTGCGCCATCTGTGATCTTTTATCGTTATCATCAATATATTTGTTTGAGTATGTCAAATGCATGCTAGTGTGGGTAATGTTTTATTTATTGATTTAATGTACTTTATAAGCATTATTTTTGAAAAATATTAGCATTCTGCACTTCTCCTACACATAAACTATAATTGTGGCAAATTTTATGCTCCTCCGTCCGCGCAATTTTCGTAAAAAGGGGTCCAAAGTTTTGGCATCACGCATTAATACATAGATTCTAAGCTGTATACTATACAAGTGGTAGAAATAAAACATCTTAAGAAAATTGAATGTTATGGCCATGTATTGTAAAATGAGTTTTTTTCGGCAATGATCAACTCATTTTAATAATATTACACAGAGCTATCTATGTAGGTCAACAACAACTACTGTCAAAGGAATACATACAAAATTTCACCTGATTTGAATTCTTGGAAGATCAGGAGAGCACTTGTCAGCAAGCAACTAAAGAGTGAAGGCTAATATGCCCTAAGGCAAAATTTTTCTGCTTTTTTTGAAAATTGTGAAAAACATCTTTCATGTTTCCAGCTGGGATGTGACGAACTTATCGCCCGCTAATAGTTAGGTTAGTGGAGTAAGTTGTAACTATGTCGTAGTGTGCTGTGCAGCATCTCGCTCGAATCGGCGTTTATTGCCGCTGTCACCATATCGCCATTGCTCACAATTGTCGTGTTTCGTGTAGGAAGGTAAGGCAGGCGGTTAGCTAGAACGCAAGGCCTACGATCTTGACCATGAGATATGAGTCACACGAGTCACATGAGTCTACGGACGATAATTGTCTCTTACCATCAAGAGGGTCGAGCGCATTTTCGATTTATCATACAAAAGGAAACATTAAGATTAATTAATTTTACATATCAATCACTAGCTAAGCCGATAGACGTTGCCCGGTCATAAGAGTATTCATGTTTTTATAAAAACCTTCTCTACTGATGAATAATTAATTCACTAAAAAATGGTTAGCAAAATTGTACCAACCGTTCCAAACGTGACGCAATGACCAAGAGGTTCATTTTTATTTTTTTATGCACAAGTTATGGATTTAGACAGATATGTGAATACCATTGAAGCATCGGTAGTTCTTAAATAAATAAAAGCACATCAACCTTATCGGCGCCTCCTTTTCCAAGGCCATCGGCTCTTCTTGGAACTGATGCAGTGGACGATGATTTCTGTTCTGCTTGCAGTTTGCTTACAAGACCTTTAAATAAACAGAAATGTACATTATCGGCCATTCTGTCACAAAATAAAACCTACAAGGGCCAAATGTTCATATTTGTTAAAAAATAACATTTAACGAACGATTCATTTTAAAAACTCAAAAGAAAAAAAAATCACTACGCTAGTGTCTCAGAAGTGGTAGGCAAACACACATCTACGGCGCCCATGACTATCCGAAGACATTAAGTCCCACAATGTGATAGCTGGGAAGCCTATCGCCAAACGGGCACATATCCAATCCCGGGCAACTTTACTTTTATTAGAAAATTCAAAACAAACATTTTAAATTTTTGTTTGTTGCCTGACCCGGAGATCTAACCCGGGGTCTCAAGAAGTGAAGTCTGACGCCGGACCACTAGACCATCAGACCACAGGGGGATTTTAAAAACTATGGTTTAGTTTCTAAGTCGTAATCCTTTCAGCCTATTTTTTCATGATTTCTATTAGTATTTTACTTTGCCAACACCCGTAGCACAACCTTAAAGTTCACTTACTTTGGACACAAAAGAAGTAATTGTTCTAACATACAAATTTTTGCAAAGCGAAAGCAAAATTAAAACTTATGACGATATACTAACACACACGGTTACTTACACTAGGGAAGCGGCTAAATTTTAATATAATGGGTAAAAGCTTAAACGGTAATGCATTTAAAAGCTAATATTGTCAAAAATGATAATATTTACTTTTATAAACATTAAAACAATCTGCAAAAATGCTTTACTTAATGTCACGATATGTCCGTACTACCTAGTACGAGTCATGACGTCACCAGTCTGCGAATGCGACTGCCGTCGGTGGGAACTAGTTTTATGTTTTGTTTACGTTATAAATATGCATTTTGTATTTTGCGTTGGTTAAACATTATGAAATTGTTTTTTTTATTTTAATTACTTCATAGACCGAATGTGTTAGGATTCCAAAACGATTCTAAAACTTTGGCTGGTACTTTAAATGTCAACTGTATAATGAATGTCTTATTTTGAGCGTTAAGTAGGAATTATAATAATAATAAAAATTGTAACCTAAGACGTATGCACGTAGCTAAAAGCTCATATTCCCGCCAAGTGTCGTAAGAAAGATACCTAATTGCTATTACAAGTGTTAATGATTATCAAACTGGTCTTGTGTTTAAATCAATCTATGTAATTTGTTTAGAGGTACTAATTTATTTCTATTTTTTTGGAATGACTAATGTGTTGCCAACCTCGTGGTTTTTACAACATCACCAGGCTTTGTGGGCCGAGCAGAGCGCTCAGCCCGAGACATCATTATTTAGATGGATTGGACTGTTCCCTACAAGTCAGCAACAAGGGCTGTCTCCCGGGAGACCGTACTTTGACTTGGTGCTGCGTTCTAGTTACTGAGTGGACTTGATGGAGGAGTAGTGGCTCGTCGCTCCGTCGTCGTCGGGCGGGATTTTCGTCGACAAGATCGGCGGCGGCGACGGTGTAGTGTCTTGTGAGTATATGTTTGGGTTGAGAGGGAGTCTTGCGTTTGCCGCAGTTATTGGATCCGGAGGATCCGATAGGACGTGACGTAGTCTTCTAAGTTTGGTGGGCGGCCGGTGTGTAGTTACACGCGGGTGCTAGCACCGGGTTAGGGTGGGCTTACGTATATTTTATTGTATGCGTACCTCTGAGAGTTAAGACAGTTTGCTCCAAATCGTTGACTCGTTGCTGGTGTACGGTCGTTGGTACAGACTCTACAGAATTCAACTTCAGGGTCAGCTGCTTGTTTTCATCTTTCAGCATGTCACAATAACTGCAAAAAATATAACAGATGTAGGATAAAGCTTTATTTTGCTGAGTCTGCGGAACCCTTGTAAATTTCGTGGCAGAAATCCTCCAAGTAACACGTCTGACTTTCCCACCGCTCACTATCGTGACCAAAAGAGCTCGGCAAACAAACCAACCTACCACATCCTACGTCAGCCTTTCCGATGCCGAGGCATCCTCTTTTTTTATTTTTTTATGATATTGATAAGCAAATGAGTAGACGGATTTCATGATGGTAAGAAATTCACGCCACCTAGAGATACCAAACTTGGTAATGGTGCGTTTCCAACCTGAGGCCGAGATGTTAGGCCTCGAGCAAAAGTAATGCAGAGTATAATTGGGCGAAAGCGCAATTGAATGTTATTCTTTTTAAAATCCAGTGTTATAATGTGGTAACAATTCTACGTATCGATGACTGCTACTAAAATTTGCGTTTTGACTTACTTTTTCCAATAATCAATTTCGGGTTGGTTTTCCTGAGTGGGTTTAGCAGGCATACGAATCTGGGACTCCAGTATGGTTGACTCTAGTTTAAGGACTTGACCTTTGAGTGATGTGATTTCCGCCAGAGCTTTCTCGTACTCCGACACTAAAAACTCATTACCCTGTAAAAAGATACCAATTAGAAAATATTAGGTCACTTTTTCCTTTTTTCTTAGTAGGTTTAAAAGCAACTTATTGATACCGCTATCATTGAGGTATACCTAATTATCACACAAATACCTTAATAGCTTTTCTTAAGATATCGTTGAGTTACAACTTTCATAAAAATACCTTAATTAATTTTCAAGCAAACACATCAAGAAGTATTTATTACCTTTTCTGCGAACTCTAGTGCCACGATTCTCCTCTGCTGCGCTTCTATACGATCTAAAAGGGCACGCGAAGATACCGGCAGTGGACTGTACTCTTGCTCCGATTGATACGAAGACTTCTCATTTTTCTCTCCATCTTGTTTTTCTACGATGATTTGACTTTGTTCTGTAATTCATGTTATTCATATTATTCACATATATGTTAGTGAGAGATCGTCTATTATTTTTATCATTAATTATTTAAAACAAGTGAAATCACAGTATTATAGACCAATACGCCACAGGTTTAGTTACATTATAAACTAAATTATTCAGTTAAAACAATAATAAATAATTTAAAAAAATATACACAATTAAATTTCAATTAAAAGAATAAATTGAATGTCAAGAGAAAATATAAATAAAACATGCATGATTAAAAAAATGCATGGCGTTGATGCACATTAAAACCGTCTACGAATATCTTTTTGTTATTGTCATTTATTTTCATTACTTCTTATTTCCTACGTTTATACTTTTGACATAAAAAAATAATGTTAAAAATATAAACTTGTGGTAGTTTACGGTAGACAGGGTTAAATTTATTAACATTATAATTTTTTTTAGTTAAGTTTTAATTGAAATTGTAATAAGAATAAAATTTTTTGTTCGTATGAATATTAAAACATTGTGTATATGTATATAATTAAATAATTACTTTTAAAATGTTAGGAATGAATGAATGAAAGAATGAATGTTGTAGAATATGTTGGAAAGCTTAAATAATTTTGTAACAACTTCAACATGCATATTCCGCAAATAAATATATTTTCTTTCTTTCTTTCTTTCTTAAAAAACAGGTTAACAAAAAGGTACTCTTACAGCTAAATGGCCAGTGGTCAGGGCGACGGACTGAGGAATCTCCGCACAATCCGTGCAGTTCCAAATTTTTTTGCAGTATCACAGTGTTATTATATCTGTCAAATGCCTTCTGAGCGTCAAAGTAAGCTGCATCGACATGGCTTCCAGAGCCCATGGGAACAGTAATGTAATCAATAAAATTTATGTGATTTGTTACAGTGGAAAGCACTGTCATCATTTAAAAAAAATACCAAGAACAGATAAAACGGCAATGGGTCTACGACTAGAATCAGATGAATTGCTCTGCTTAGGTATAGGTGTAACATGTGAGATCTTCCACGTGTTTGGGTACATATTTGTAGCTAATGATAAATTAAATAGAAATCTATTGTCAGGTCATCTAAAAAGCGGGTAGCTCTAGAGGTTGACGTATTACCAGCACGACGAGTATGCGCTACCTGAAAAGCCAGGAACAGTTGATGTCGGTGCCAGTTGGTGGCTCCAGGCATCGGCTTTATTTCCCGCATAGATTGCGACAAGACAAACAAGCCTATTGATTCCAATTCAATTACATTATCTAGTTTGTCCCTAAGTAAACTGAAATAAATTCTATAACTGAAATGATGCGCCAACTAATTATATTTTGTTAATGCAAATATTAATAACGAAATGCGGCCGGTTGCTTGCGGCCTCGCTATAAGCTAGCTTAAAAATCTCTCTTCTTTTCTATTACACTCAACAAAAAATAATTCCATAAAGAAGTTTCACTTATGAGTGTGTACACTGATACACACACATACACACATTTTTTTGAATACATGTATAAAATTTACTCTTCTACAGTTTTATTTTTATTTTCTACCTCAGTACATATAGGTTCTATTCGTATTTCTATGCCCATTCGCAATAAGACTGTCCTCCAAACTATTGGTTTTGTTCTAATCACGGCACCGGAAGTAAATTTGATAATGTCATACACCTATTAAATATTTGCTAACTTTTTGCAAGAGACTAAATTTTGAAATGTTATCCAATGTTGTATTTAAGATAACTTTTCTGTTTCCTAGAATTTATTAATTTTGCATTTTGAAAAGATAAAGGTACTCGTGTTACAAGCATAAAATATTATTAATAGATTTTAGCCTGCGGCCTCGACAGCCCATTCAAGTTAAAAAGCATTTTAAATTTTCGGGTCAAAGAGAAATAAAATACACATAAATTTACTTTTAAATTAGAAATAGTTTTATCGTCACCGTTGCACAATCGTATAATTTACAGTGATTTGCTTCAAGGGATTGCCTTTTTTTTAAATAATGTATAATCATCATCATCACACGACCGCCTCGTTGGTCGAGTGGCTAGCGTACACGCCTAACTACACCGACCAACCGCGAGGCTCGGGTTCGATTCCCGACGGGGGCAGGCATTTGTGTGATGGACATTTAGATGTCTGCATTTCCGAGTCTGGGTGTTTACTAAATTTATTCTGGTATCTATTTAAGTATTTCTATGTATTAGTATCGTTGACTACCACCCATAACACAAGCATATAATTTGCTTACTTTGGGGTTAGATTCAATTTGTGTAACTTTTTCAGGGATATTTATTATTATTATTATTTATTTATATATTTTTTTATACAAGAGGAGGCAAACGAGCAAGTGGGTCACCTGATGGAATGTGATCACCACCGCCCACGGACAGCCGCAACACCTGGAGTATCACAGATGCGTTGCCGACCTTCATCATATCTTCATCATGGTCTTAACGTCATAAGCTTCACTTACTTAATTAATATCAAGTGTGTTTGCCATTGCGTATATCGAAACTCTTCATCAGTATATTTTATATTAATAGATAATGGAATTTTAGACCCCACAAAAAACATAAATGTAAAAAAGGAGAGCCAGGTTTAACACAAAAGTTATGCTTGGCCACTGGCTACGCCCAAAAAGAATGGAGATCTAAATGAGTGAAAAGTTCTATGGGAAATCCTAATATGTATTTATCGGAACAAAATAATTTTTCATTACATCAGTTATTTTATAAAGTTATTCAACTTACATACTATATACAACTGGCCAAGTTTTTAGCAGAAGGCCCTATTTTTTATTTTTATTTTTTTCTACGCTTATACACAAGTACCGAGCTGGATCCTAAATTTCATCCGTCTAGGGAAGAAGGTTAGGTTTAGCTACTTAAGTCAGTCAGTCACTGCTAAGATTTTCGACTTTGTAACCTTCATATCTTTATAACTGTTTGAGGTAGCTTCATGAAATTTGGGTTTTTAGATGTCCTTATAGATATAACTAAACACACCTAGCTTTACATGTTTACGATTAAGAGATTTTAAGTAATAGAAGGGTCGAAAGTGGCACCAAGTGGTTCCTGTAATATTACAAACGGTGCTGACTAGCCAGTAACTTTGCTTGAACTTGGCTTAACTATCTGTTATATTGTTTGTTATATTTTTTTTTTTCAATATCAAAATTCTGATATTACTTACGTTTACAATCATTTAATCTTGATAAAAGTATCCTTTTTTCTTTTTCTAGTCTCGCAATTGACGATTTAGCCAGTTGTAGGCTTGTCTCCAACTTCGTCACTTCTTGGCATTTCTCTTCATAACGCATTTGCCATCTATCTGATGCCTGTTGTGCTCTGCAAGTATACAGTGTGATTTTTTGAAACTTGATTAACTAAAATGTGCAGACACTAGACAAATAGTTATAGACAGAAACTAATCATAAAAAAATTTCGGCTCACTTTTTTTCCTGAAAACTAGTCTGTTTGTTTTCGTTGTATATTTTTAATGGTGTATTTTTTGAAAAATAATCTCGTCTGACATCTAAAATTAGCTGTTTTATTAAAATAAAATAAGAATTAAAGTTTTATTATCAAAAATGTGTGACATTTTTAAAAAAAATTAAAGGATCGTCCTGTAACTATGTATAGTTTAAAATAAAATTACTTAAAAGTCATAAAAAAAAAATATATATAATTATGTTTATCTTTTAAATTAAACATTGTAAAAAAGTTAGAATTAGAAACCGTGACAAAGTTAAAGTAGAAACATAATACAAACATTAGAACGTACCTACGTGCAAATAAGTATTAGTATAGTATAAACTAAAAATGCTAATGGTGCGCTGCTAATTTGAATACGAGATATTAAGTCTTCTGCGCGAGTGTTCCGGTATACTTTTGATATCGGACACCACAATATTGAGCCCTGAAGTGATGACATGAATAGGTAAAGTGGTGGTACCAACAATGGCAAATCGATGTAGGATTGCCACAAAGCTTGACTGCAGTACAGACGGAATTACCCTGTTTTTAGTTGTATAAATTTAGACATACATATCTTCAAGCCAAGTCCCTTTCTAGCACCTAAGCCAAGTACCTTAGGTGCCTACCCGGCAGAGAGTGTCAAGCGTCAAACTTCACGATCCTGGCAGACCTACCTGGCTTCTTCCACATTCATTTCACTTTTTATACAAACACACCGGTTTCGGGGACTATTGAAACCACCTTCGGATAAAGCCTGAGCGACTTGATCGTGGAAAGTCAACCAACAGAGACATCCATCCACATTCGTATTGTGTATTTGCTCGACAATATTTCGTATATCATTCTTTCTAAATGTGACAACCAGTGGTGCATGAGCTCTCATTTTAACACCAGCACTTTCTTTCAATCCCAGTCCTAATAAATTTATAGACTAAGATATTGCAGAAGCAGAAAATGGGGTCAAAAAGGTCATAATGCCGGGTGCTGATAAAATTGTAGAGAAGAAAGTCATACAAAGTACCTTTTCCACTTATCCCACAGAGCCACAGAGGAATGAGTCTCCCGCCGTGCACTTGTAAGTTGTGATTGTAACGTTACTATTTTCTGTTGCAAAGCCGCAGATTCCGCAGATGGCACCTTCTTTCCGTTAGTAGCACTACAACAAACACAAAAATGTTTTGTATTAAGTACATAGTTTTAAAACAACTGGCTGAATAAAGTGTTTCTTTCTTTAACAGTTTCTAAAAACGAAGGAGGTACTTTTTTGTATGTATGTTTTGCGATTACTCGGCCAAAGGCCAACAGATTTTTATGGTTATTTTTTAGAAAGATTGGATTCCGAGGTGGTCCCATATTAGCTTTATCATGATACGACTAGTGGTATTTCAGTTACACTTAATAATGCATATTTTTTCACTTAAAATCACTTTAATAATTTTTACCTACTAGTAGAATGTTGGTAAAATTTAAGTCAGAATATTTCGAAACCGTTTGCTATCTTTCGAGAAAAATAATGATCATTTCGTTATGTGGAGTCCAATGAAATATTTGGAGTCGGGTTTTTTCAATATTATTGCGCTTAATTATTATTAAATGTAGAGGTTCGTGCGACTATTTTAGTCTTATCCTAGTTTAGTCTCCTACAGTTTTTTTTGGTTAATGTTTTTTGATTGACTCTGTTAATCTATTTAAAAACATTTTTGTTATGCATATTATTAATTAAGGTATCTAATTCTTTATTCCAACCCTATTGATGAGTTTACAGCGATTATTTTTTTTGCCATTTTTTTTTTGCCAAAGAATAAGCCAAATTGAAAATCTATTCACACGCGATGGAACCAAGGTAAATATGGTTATACTTTCATATATAAGATAATACTAAAATTAGATAACAAAAAAATAACTTACATACGGAAGACTTGGTTCTTGAGATTCTGTGCATCCAACTTTGCCCGTCGTTCTCTTGCGGAAATGGCCTTGATTTGTCTCCTTAACATTGTATTTTGTTTGCTTAATAATTGCTTTTCCTTACGCAATCGATCTAATACCGGTTCTTGCCTGGAAATGGTTTCAAATATTATTCGTTTTGACATTTTTATTCGCAAATATCTCTTATTTTCAGAAAATTACAGAAATGTTGCAAAACGCGAGAAATGAAGGATATGAAGGATAACAGAATGAAGTATGTCCATCATCTCATCATTTCTATTGGTTAAGGATTAGGTATTGGGAGATTTAACGTCGACCTCAAATGAATAAAAAAAAAATTAACGGCTAAATCACATTTAGTTCTTGATAGTTCGACATATCGATAACCTATATATAGATAATAATTATAGCCTGTGCGATCAAACTGGTGCAAAAGAAAAAGTAAGCCGACCCTAAATTTGTACTAGTAAATATGAAGAGGAACCGGGAAGAACTTTAGGTTTGCATTTTTTTTTTATGATATTGGAAGGCAAACAAGCAGACGGATTTCCTGATGGTAAGAAATTAACGCCGCCTAGGGACACCAAAGATGGTAATGGTGCGTTGCCAACCTGAGGTCAGGATGTTAGGCCTCGAGCAAAAGTAAGTTTATCGGCTACCTTACCCTCCGAACCGGAACACGTCATGACGTTATGGCGGTAGGAATAGGTAAGGCGGTGGTACCAATCCGGGCGAGTCGCTGCGAAACTCTACCACCTAGTAAATTACATTACCTAGTACATTAGCTTATTTTCTACTCACCATATAGCGGTTGAGCTGCTAGGTATCTTCAAAAAATCGTCATGGGTCTCACTCAAATCCACCGTTGATTCAAACTTTAGTTCCAACTTATCTGAACCTTGTTGCGACATTAAGTCGCTAGATTCATCAACCTCCACAATGGCAGACAAATCAAAATTTGGATCATGCATAGAAACAATGGATTGCAGGTTGACGACATTTGTCTAGAAATTCATTTCTTTGATTAATTCTAACTTCTCATTCACATGTTTTTTTTTATGACATTGGAAGGCAAACAAGCAGACGGGTTTCCTGATGGTAAGAACTTCCCGCCGCCTAGAGACAACAAAGGTGGTAATGGTGCGTTGCCAACCAGAGGCTGGGATGTAAGACCTCGAGCAAAAGTAAGTTTACCGGCTACCTTACCCTCCGAAGCCATTATTTAAAAAAGGCGATATGTGTGATTTGAACAATTATAGACCCATAACTTTAGTTCCAGTAATTTCTAAGGTTTTTGAAAAAATAATGTATGATAAACTATACAGTTATTTACTAATTTTATAAAATATGTAATTGTTATTCAAACCTACCTTAAAAATACCATATATCTAACAAATAATTATTCAAATAAACCACCTCGAAGCATTCCTGGTGCAAAAGTACCCATGACACTAGCGGCATTACCACGTTGGATGGCCAGCGCGAGTCTTTGCACCAAGAATGAGCCGGAGCGGGTGTCATGCCCGTTATCTCGGAGTCTGTGCCCTAATTCGTAGATGAAGCACTTAGCTTCATGTTATTTACTTAATTTTAACTTATTAAAAAATAATCAGTATGGATTTAGAAAAGGTAGGTCTACAGTTTATGCATGTTTTGACTTAGTTAAAAAAATAACTGAATGCC
>NJDD01000018.1:32110-49774 GCA_002245505.1 Calephelis nemesis
CACAATGTGGTAGAATATGTTGGAAAGCTTAAATAATTTTGTAACAACCTTAACACACATATTCCGCAAATAAATATATTTTCTTTTCTTTTCTTTTCTTTTCTTTTCAGAACCGGAACACGTCATGACGTTATGGCGGTAGGAATAGGTAAGGCGGTGGTACCAATCCGGGTGAGTCGCTGTATGGTATTACAAGAAAAGTAATAAGAAAATAGTCAAATCAAATGAAAAATAATATCTCTTATAGGCATACGATGTAAAATAATGGAATAGTAATGATTTTAACGGCATAAATGATTTTGATGAAACTAATCTAAAACCGAATTTAAAAAGCTATCAAATATTGCATTCAAATCAACACTTCATTTTCATTCGATTGAAGTCACCTAGTCCGATATTATCTTACATCTATGTAAAGAAATTGTCACATTGATAAACTAGCTGTTATGTGTGGCTTCGCCCATATAAGCTAACATTCCTGATTGTTGCAATGTCGGGATAAAAAGTAACACAAAACATTTTTAACCTACTACTACTGAGATTCTCAATTCGGCTATTGTTAATTGTTGTAGTTTTGTTACACGATTGCCCGGTCAATAACAAATCGATTTTGATGGTACATTGATGCGACAAGTAGTTTTTGAGCTATAACTTACAACGCACATATTTTTGTCTATGTCAACTACAACATTATCAGCGATTTCGTATTTTGGTGTATGTAAGACTATTTTGGAATCATTAACTACACCACGATGTGATGTTTTTTTTTAGTTTTGGTGTGCTTAAATTGTTATCCTAATCTTCTTCAAAATCTGATTCTATTTCTATGTAAAAAGACATTAAAATTAATTCAACCATTTTGAAGTAAAAAATACAATATCAGCAGAGATCAGGCTTAAGCAAGGATGACTGGGATACAACAGACAGCCGTATATCTATTTGTCGTCTAGGTAAATGTGAAACAGCTTCCTGTCGTGAAGTGCCGCCCGAAATTTTGAACGAAAAAATGGATGAAACGTTTCATGTACCTACCTTTAAATTGTTTATCACAAATCGTAATTGTTCAATTTGAGAGTCTTTTTCAGCTAATTGTTTTAGATGTAATGTTTTCTGTTCAGTAAGACGACTTCGCAGTTCCATATACTCTCGTTGGTTTTCATTCAATTGCGTCAACCAGTGTTGATTCTCTACTTTATAAGATTCCATCTAAAATGAAACGTATATTTTTTTTATCATAAACATTGTAGTATTATTGAGTTTGTAGGGAATATATCCTACATAGTTGAAGAAATATTTTCAGGGCACTAAATTATGTAGAACACTTACCCAATTTTTTTTTATCTTTTCAGTTACAAACAAACGAGAACATAACTAAAAAGCAAAAACTTTCACATAACAAATGTGATAATCTTTCAGTAACATCATACATTTTAGAACTCTTATGATGCGCCTTCGATACCGATGTAAAGGGATTAAAAAATGTTACTGACAGTGGCATTTTGTAGCAACGTTTTTTTTATTACACTTAATTAAGAATAATAGAGTTATTGAGATAAATTGGTTAAGGAAATTGAAAGATATGTGGTAATTAATCACCTGTATACAAACAACTTACATAAGTACAAAAATAAGTGCGATACTCCTCGATAAACTAATGTAAGTACCTAGTTTGTAATCATTTCATAAGATTTTTGAATAAAATATTTGAAAATATGTTTTATTTTTACGGTTAGTGAATTTTAATGCTAGGTGTGTACGGTATACAAACTTAAATCTTACTTCTTGGTTATATTTTTCTCTAATTTGAGTACTAAGCTGTTCCATTTTCATAAGTCTTTCACCTGCTAAACCTTTCCAACGTTCTAGTTCATCTTGAGCTTCAATTCTGCAAGCAATATGTATTTACCAATGCTTATAATGGCTTTATTGTCTTAACAACAAATATTTAATATAATATTGTGGTTGTAATACTTACAAATCAGTTTTAGCTGAATCTAAATCTTTTTGTAACTCAAAACACTTGTGTTCTAGGTCACTTATTTTAAATGTTAACTTGTTAGAGGATTCCTTGACCAAAACAGCGCTGACGGTATTTTCACTGCGCGCTCTTCTGTAATAAATATATGATTAATACAGCATCGTCAAAATATACAAAATTTTATCAGATAAATTTCCCTTATCTTTAATCAGCTTGAGAGATGATTGATGTTTTTATTTCATGAGAGTAACGTTGGCACAATTATACTTACTCGTCTAATGCTGCTTGTAAATCTTTTAATTTTACTTGCATACTCTTGATTTTCTCTAAGAACTGTTCTTTTTCAATATTTAGCAGTTCCTTGTATTCGGAAATAATAGCATTTTTATCATTTTCAATTTTTTTGATATTTTGCACTAAAACTAGATTTTTTTGATAAAGTTCAGTGTTAATATTATTTTCCTGCGTTGACTTGTTTTTTCTAAGTTCAATTATTTCATTTTGAAGACTTTCGATTGTGCTTTCCAACGCTTGATTTTTGGTTTTCACTTGAGTGTTAGTAATAATCAAACTTTTGATTCTGGCATCTGATTCTATATGTTGTTGTCTGAGATTTTTGATGTCTTCTTTTTGTTCCGTACAATTGGATTTACACATATCAAGTAATTTTTCAGTTTCTTGTTTTTCATTCGTTATTTTATCCAACTGTGATTTAAGTTCTGTATACATTTCATCTTTTCCAGTTTGAGTTTGCTTAGAGCCAGTTGATAATGTTAGTGTTTGCGTATGTTTAGTTAAAGTACTAAGTTTCATTTCTTTTTCTTGTCCCTCCCGATTTACAGTTTGACTGACTTCTGTTTGATTTTCTATTTCATTTGACTTTTTCATTAATTTACTTTCATTTGCTATACCGGGCTTTTGTATTGTAAATGTTATACCTTAAAATAAATAAAAATAATAAAAAGTGGCATAATGATAAAAAAAATACAAAGAGCAGCAAGACAGTATTTTATAGATACTAAATTAACTAAAGTTAACGATTCCCTTTAATTTAAATTACTTTGAAAATCTGTGCAAATAGAAGCTTTATTTGACCCGTTTTGATAATAAATAGGAGAATACTTTTGCGGTACTCTCTCCATCAATTAAATCAAATAGATGTAGCAGTTTTATTGTGATATTTAGAAAATTGTTATTATTATCAAAAACGTTAAAGATTTTTTATAAAACGCAATCAATACACGAAGTAGGTACCTCACAAGTAGAAAAATAATATATTTCTCAAAAAAAATAATAGAATAAACAAAATATTAGTGACACCATCATGTTATAAATACTTTTCATGTTTTGTCCTGTAAGCGATGTATCTCTCCTAAGTTAAGTTTGTATTTTCGGCAAATATAAAAGTCCCTACTAGGTGACCCTTGTTCTGGCTTATAGACACCATAGTTATAGGTGATTCGCTGTCCTGTGGCCGTGATGCGTATGTCTTTCGGCTACCCTACCTTCTGGACCGGAACATGAATGTGCATAGTGTCAGGAATAGGTAAGGCGGTTGATTCCTAACTGAGAAAGTTGCTGCATAGTGGTCTACCACCACTGGTCTTGTTGGTTATGACCTATTTAACATGTGGTCACAAACGGTCGATCAGTAAGGCAGCTAGTCAATTCTATTAAGTGGATCTGGACTAGCACGAGCAAATATCCTCAAGTAGTAACTTTAATTTAGTCTTCAATCTGTAATAGCAATACTCGAATAGGTGTAGTCGCATAGGTGGTAAATAAAATTAAAATAAATACTGTTGTGGTTTGATCCATTTTCTGAGTTCATATCTTCCAATTCCATTTCTTCTTCATTCTTATTCCTATCAATTGATTTGATATCTTTAATTGTATCTAAAGAAGTTTTAAATGCTTGATTTATCAATATTACTTGCTCTTCTAGCGATGTACAACGTTCTGTTAGTACTTTGCGTGCCTTTTCAATACATGATATTTTGTGCTTATAATATTCCAACTCCGACTCTTGTATTTTCTTCTAGAATAAAAAACACGACGTCAGAAGAGATAATAGCGCTTATTTTAAACAATAATGAGTATATAAAAAACACTTACAGTTACCATGTTTTTCAACTTGTGCGGGCAATTTTCATCTTCATCTAAACATTTAGATTTAGACAAATTTAATAATTGATCATAGATATTGTGCTTTGTGATAAGGTTATGTCTGATATCATCTATTTCATTTAGTTTTTCATCAACTTCATGATTTTTGCGAGTCAAATCTTCATAGTTATTTATAAAGTTCTCTATTGCATAAATTGGTAGACTTCCCTGATACTGTTGTCTCAAAATATGAACAAATTCATACAACATCCTATGAAGAAGTAACGAAAATAAGATAAAAGAGATAAGACACGATTAAATAAAACAAGTTCAATAGTATAAATCGATACATTAGTTGCCTATGATCAAAATATTCAGGATCAGGGTTATAGGCGCATATAGGTATGGATTTGGGTATCCTCATTTATAATAAGTATGTCTGTATAGTGTATATACACTTAACACGTACGTAATTTTTTTTATAATATTGGAAGGCAAACAAGCAGACGGACTTCCTGATGGTAAAAAATTTCCGCCGTACTAGACACACCAAAGGTGGTAATGGTGCGTTGCCAACCTAAAGCCGGGATGTTAGGCCTTGAGCAAAAGTAAGTTTACCGGCTACCTCACCCTCCGAACCGGAACACGTCATTACGTTATGGCGGCAGGAATAGGTAAGGCGGTGGTACCAATCCGGGTGAGTCGCTTCGAAACTCTACCACCTAGTCAGAATTCACGGTGTTAGTCACAATAAGCCTATGCTCGCCTTTTACGAGCTGCCTGGCAGGAAGGCAGATGGTCTATTCTTTAAAGAAGCCCGGACCAACATGGGGGGTAATCTGTATATCTAAATACGATACTAATTTTATTGATAGTATAATTAATTACGCACATAATATGCCCAGAGAGCATGTTCCTTCTGATTATACTTAAAGAAAGTGAAGATATTTACGTTTGTACGCGATTGACTTTATTAATACTTGTTTAAAACTTTAATTGGAACCCTTTCAATTATTAAAAAAATAATTATAACTGATCCCATGGTTAAGTTTATCTGTGAACTGAGTCTCCCAGTAGCATAACCCAAATGTTTTCGTTAAAATAAATCCAATGTATGGATACAGCTCTACTACGATTATACAGGATGTTAGGCGCATGGCTGCACGAAACGGTGAAACATTACGCAAAATTAGACTTTATAAAAGATATTATTTGTTTCCTGGTTTTTTTATGAATCATCCCAAAACATCTATTTATTTGTATTTCAATGTATTAAATTGGTTTAATACAAATTTAATTTATTTAAAGATCCTGTTAGATACAAAAACGAAAAATTAAACTAAGATTTGAAATTGCGGGTGAAATAAAAATTCAATAAAAATAAACTAAGTCTTTATAAATTACAATTTTCTGGAAAGTGTTTACTGATAAATTTTTTTTATGATATCGGAAGGGAAACAAGCAGACGGATTTCCTGATGGTAAGAAATTCCCGCCACCTAGTGACACCAAAGGTGGTAATGGTGCGTTGCCAACCAGAGGCCTCGAGCAAAAGTAAGATACCGGCTATCTTACTCTCCGAACCGGAACACGTCATGACGTTATGGCGGCAGGAACAGGTAAGGCGGTGGTACCAATTCGGGTGAGTCGCTGCGAAACTCTACCACCTAGTCAGATGTCACGGCGTTAGTGACGGCAAGCCTATGCTCGCCTTTTACGAGTTGCCTGGCAAAGGAAGGCAGATGGTTTATTCTACAAAGGAGCCCGGACCAACACGGGGAACTGTTTCAATATTTTTGATTGTTTTATCACGCACCTATCATCCTGTATACAATTATACTATCTATACAATTATAAAAATGCTACACTTATACATATGTATGGAAGTCGTGACTTACCTAATTTTATTAGCAAGTTTTAAACTATAAATTTCAAAGTTTTTTTGTCGATTCATTAGCATTTTTTCAGTTTCTGCTCTTAGTTCCTTTTCTTTGTTTAATTCCATTTTTAATATGTTATTTTTGTGTAAACATTCTGAAGCTTGTAACTGGTACAGAACGATTTCCCCACTAAGCCTGTTGAAAAATATTTTTCAAAATTCTTTTATCAGTTATCAGTACTTTTCTAAGCACAAACCGTAATTGCTTTTCGTACCTACCAACATGTGTCGATGCTTGACATAAGAAACTTTATTAAGACATTATATATCGAGCATTTCGGTAAATAAAAAAATAATTACCTTGCGATTATTGCTTTATTATTTCCTTCAGACTGGAGGTCTAGTACTTGATGTCTGAGAGCATCTATTTCAATATCAGATTGCAACCTATTGTGTTCTTTTTCTTGTAACTTAAACACAAAAAATGTCAAAAAATATGTTTATTTATATATCGTAATGAATATAACATTCAATTTGATCTTAATTATTATGACAAACCTGTAGTAAAGCAATATCTAGTTTAGAGGTCATTTGGTGCCCCTGTTCTTTTAGCATTATGTTTTCTTCTTTTAATTGATTTATCAATAAAGCATTTCCATCTTCAGGTTCATTATTAAATAAAAAACTATCTCTGAAACACAAAATAAATTAACTTGAATGGAATTTTGAAAAAAGTAATAAAACTTGTATGTGTATTTACATTTTCTCTGTTTGTGTATGTTGCAACTGTAGGAGCTTTTTTTCTAAGTCTTGGATCTGTTTTGTTTTGTTTTCTAATTCAGAACACAAACGCTTTAATTGTTCTTGTAGCACTGATTGCTCCATATCATTGTATATGCAATTTTTTTCCATTGTTCTCGTTTCAACTGAAAAATAAAATTCTATATATATGTGCACATTAAAGCGAAACGTAAGTTTACGTTTTTGTGTTTTTCTTTTTAATTTATTAATAGCATAATTTACATATTTTACGAAAAGGAATTAAAAAAAAACTAAACTCACACCTAATTCAAAATAGTTTAGTGCATTTTTAGTTTGATTTTACATAAAAACAAAAAAATTGTATTTACTTTTTTCAAAATACTCCACGCGCATGCGATTTATGATATCTGACTTGTCTTTATCAAGACGTTTAATGATGTCGGAAGATTCAACGATGTCTTTTATTTTCGATTCTAAAATGTTTCGATATTTCAAACTAATTTCATTTAGTAAGCGATTCTGTTTTCTAAACAAATGCAAGGATATGGTGCTACAAAATTTATCAGATAGGTTTATTAGAGACATTGTTAAAGTTTGCACCCTTGATTCGTATTCAGATTCCATGAACATTTTTTGTTTCTTTTCTTCAAGATATTCATTTTTAATATTCTCGTTGAGTGTCCTTAACTGTTTGTACGCATTTTCTAAATAAGAACATTTGTTTTCAAAGTATATTGACTTTGGGGAAGCAAGAAGACCTGGAGACAAATTACTTATTTCGTCATCGTTTTCAATTATTTGCTGTTTTAAATTTTCTATCTCCGCTTTGTAATATTCTTCTTGAATAGTCCAATTGTTTTTGCTGTCAACCGCATCTATTGCTAAAGAAGTCAATTTGTCATATAGAACTGTGAATTTATTTTGGAAATATAGAAGTGTCTGCTTAAGTTGATTACTAAACAAGTTCTCTCTTTTAAGTAAAACATTCGTTATTTCTTCATTATTAATAAAATCAACACTCTCACAATCTAGATCTAGTACCCAATTTCCAAACGCATTTAAATTGGCATCTACTGTGTTAGACGCTTCTTCTTTTGTCGGAACTTTAGGTTTCATTTCAGATAATTGATTTCTTAATTCTAATGATTTATTTGTTTCTTTGTGAAGTTTATCCGTAATGGCATATATGTCCTTTCTGTTAACAAAAAAATATTATACACATATTCGTTGATGCCATTAACGTCACTATGATAATTGTATAATACCTGGATTCGTGTAGCGCTGTAAGCAAAGCATCTCTACTTCCAATTAATGTTCTAAGCTCCATAATTGTTTTCATGTGGGGGGAATACCAACCAGAACAGCGGCGTGCTTCTAATGATTGCAAAATATTTTCAAGTGCTGGGCATTCAATAGATAATATACCAGATGAAGTTGTGCCTGCAAGCGTAAATAATATATCAATATTTAAATACGACTAATTGCAATTTTTAGTTATTATAACAAGCATTAATTATTAATAACTTACTGTTATCCTTTAAAACGTTTAATATATCTGTGAGACCATTTCTCAGAGCTTCATTCTCTTCAATTATCTCCTGGATATTAACTGGAGGCGATGAAGTAAAATTGTTATTTTTGTGACCAATATTTTCATCACTTAGTTCTTCAATATCTTCATTACTAAGTATTGCATTTATTTCTGCTTCAGTACCACCAACATTCAGTACAAGTTTTTTCAATCGAGATATTGTTAAAATTTTACTACGCATATCTATATCTGCGAGAATCTGATTTTTCTCATATTTTTTCAACTTTTTAAGGTAATTTTGATTTTGTTTTTCAATCTCTTTATATTTGTTTAGGACACCACTAGTATCAATCTTACTATCTGTAGGAATATCAAGTTGTATCCTGAAAAATTGTAAATATACTTTTATGACTTTTAACCAATGATATTGATGTTGTAAAACACGTAAATTAAAAATTACCTCATTGTTTCATTCTCTAGCTGAAGTTCATTTATTGATTGAGCAAGTTTATTGATTTCACTAACAAGAGATTTAATAGTATCATCGCTTATTTTAATCTGATTTTTCTTAGTTTTTATCTCATTTAACAAAGTTCTCGGGCCATCATTTGACAGTAAAAGTTGAAGTTGTGACGAAATTACTGCAATCTGCATTATGAAACGGAGAAAATAATAATAAGAAAATAAAAAATTGAATAACTCTCGACTAATCACATCCTTATTGTAAGGAAAAAAATGCATTGAAATTGGTCAATTCGTGTAAGAGTTATGATGCCACAGACAAGTCAAACCTTTTGCCTTTTTTTGTCGTCAGAGCTAAAACTAAATTTTATTAATTAAAGAATTTTAACTTACTAGATGCGACTGCAACTTTTTAAAGTACTCACCATCGATCTTTATATAACTCTGTATATAAATTAATGTAAAACATTGTAAATAACTGTAACGTGACGCTTTAGGATATTATGTTGACCCTAATATTTTTGTTTGTACAAATATACCCTATCCATATTTGTAGGAGTTATCGTGCGCCGAGATTTAAAAAAAAAACACAAAATGGCGGCGGTTGACTAAGCCATAAAGGTTCAAACTTCAAACCCGTTTAGCAACAACAAAAAACAACAAAAATTTAAATTTTGAACCAAAAACAATTCAGCACATGACTACTATAAATTATCATGTCTTTTTTATAATTGAATATTAAGAATACTTATATTTTAAATATTACGTAGTTATTAGTATAGTATTTGAGATTAAAAATTAACGTAGTAAAATATTGAAATTACCTCTTCTTCTCTGGCAACAACCATTTCTTCTGCTTTTTTTAAAGCAGACGCCAACTTGTTAATTCTTTTATTAAGTTTGGTTATCAAAAGTTTTTCTTTACCATCATCACACTCATTTTTATGCTCTGACCCCGAATGCTCTGAAGCCACTTCAGTCGGTTCCTTTAATTCCTTGATTTCAGCTTTTAAAGTTTGAATTAAATTTGCAGATCTTAACATTTCTTGTGAAGCGTCTGATAGTTTTTCTTGTAATTCTTTAATTTTGGTTTCTTGCTCGGGATTAGATTCCTAAAACTGTAAATCTCTAAGTAGACTGGATAAAAATGATCAAAAGAAACATTTTTGGTAGCTGACTTACCTGAGTCAGCGTTTTCGTTGTGCTTGACTGGGGTACGCTATTTTTTAATTGCAAATTTATATTTGTTAGTCTCTCTATTTCTCCTTTATGAAGTTTTGAGAGATTCTGAAAACAGTCTAAGACATTTTTGTATCACATTCCCAAAAGTTTTTTTTTTCAGATAAAGAACAAACCGATGCCTCACCTAACCAATGAGACATAACCTTCGCCTACAGACTCAATAGTTGTTACTGGTAAATTGTGAAATCTAACGCCACAAATGTTAGTCTATCGATTACCCTACCCACTGGCACCAAAAACGATTATGGCGAGTGATTCTATACATGCATGAATAGATAATGCAACAGTACCTAATCATCCAAATGAGCTGTTGCACTTAACTCTATCACCTAGTTATGACTGACAGTACTACGTAGTGGAAAAATCCGGTTTTACCACAAACGAGCGACGCGATCGTGACATACCAACGACAACAATATGCTGTAGTAGATGTATTTTGAAGGAAAACATTGTATATTATTTACCGCGATGATTATATCATCACATTTATACCTTAAATTGTTGCAACTTTGCTTTGAAATCTTCTTCTATTTTAGACCTTTTGTAGTCATTTTCCGAAATTTCTTGTTTTAAGGTATCAATTATAATAACCAAATCATTTTTTTCGCGTTCAGATTTCCCAAGAACCTCTGTAAATTTAAGCAAAATATATTTAATAGTGTAGTTTACAACTAACAACTATATACATTTAAATTATGTTTAGTACCTTTAAAATGTCTATTTTCGTTATTAATTGCATAAAGCTCCTTTGTCATGTTTTCTATTAAAAGTGTAGATTCCCTTAATTTATCTTTAAAAATTGTGAGTTTACTTTTAAGCTTAGAATTTTCTTCCTCCAATGCCTTAAAGAGAAACGATAATTTATATTGTAAGTAGGCACGAAAAAAAAAATTGTTAAATTCTGCAGGAAAAAATATGTCTCACAGTAATATCTCCAAGCAACTTTCTAATATGTCTGTTCTTTTTTAAAATATCATTCTCTAATTGCGCTATAGTATTAATTTCTGATAATGTGTTTCGACTAGAATCACTTTCTGAGGCTACCATACGATTCTCCTCAAGCTTTGTTTTACGTTCTTCTAATTCTGCAATGTCTGTGTACAACTGATCAATTATATCTTTGTTCATTTTTATTACTTCTTTTTGATTAGAAATCATTTCCGTTTCGATGCCAGTACTTTCATTTTCTATGCCTGGTAATAAAAAACAGTATGTTTTGTAGTACAACGATTTTTATGATTTTTATAGTTAAATAACGATTACATACACAAATATTAGTATTACTGCTATATGAAAATGAAAATTAATTTTATTTATTTGCTGTCGTCACATAGACTAGGTTGAAAAAGTTTACAACCCCTTAGATTTTTCTGCAATAGCAAAGTCAGTGCGAGGCTGCGAGCACTCTTTTTTTTGTTTTAGACTATAGTTTTGAAAGGACGGATATGCCAGGAGTAGACTTCTCCGCAAGAAATTTAACATCCCATTCCCGGTTTGAAAAGTCAACTGTAACATCATTGGTGTCTATTTGGGAAATCTGCTTTTTATCTTCGAAGATTCGACTGCTTCTTTGCGGTCTTTTAACAATAAAAAGCAATAACCATGTGCTTACCAACATTTAACCGACTACCATACAAGAAAAAGGCACAGCAAAAGGAACCAAAATAGAAAAGACAATTGAAATGACAAATGAAATGAAAAAATTAAAAATATTTCTTGTGGAATATGAGTGTTAAAAAGATGTTGGACTGTACTTTTAAAGGTTAATCGAACTATTGAAGAATCAAATTTTTATGACTCTTTTTTTGCTCAAAAATATGTACTTTCTAGTTATTTAGTTACATACACTTTTAATCAAGATTTTTTATGTGTTGTTTAATCAAGATTAGATATGTGTTTTTTCCATAAGTGCTTTAAAGACTGAAAAATATATTTTTATTGTTTATAAGAAGAATGTTAATAAAACTGAACTCGTTTTTTTTATTTCTTCTGTTCTTTAACTGTCATATTATGTCATATGACATATGTTTGATTAGCCATAAGAATTAATTTCGCAAATCATTCAATACAATCACACTGAGAACAAAATCAGTTTCTAACAACAGTAATTATTGTATTTACTTACCTTTGGAAGGCGTTTTTTGTTTGATTATTTGTAATTGACCCATCAAACCATTCACCTGTACAAACAATAAGTCCTATTATCAAAGACAATTTACATTTAATAATCTCTGGTATTATTGAAAGTCCAACTGTTTCATAAAATTATTTAATTATCTACAGTCTACACCATCATAAAAGATAGATATTATGTACTTATACATGATCATATTTAATCCGGGCTCCTTTGCAGAATAGACCATTTGCCTTCTTGTTCCAGGCAGCTCGTAAAAGGCGAGCATAAGCTTACCGTCACTAGCACCGTGACATCTGACTAGGTGGTAGAGTTTCGCAGTGACTCACCCAGATTGTTACCACCGCCTTACCTATTCCTGCCTCCATAGCGTCATGACGTGTTCCGGTTGAGAGGGTAAGGTAGCCGGTATAAGCGGCGGGAATTTCTTACCATCAGGAAATCCGTCTGCTTGTTCGCCTTCCAATATCATAAAAAAATGTAGGCTACACAAACTTTTCTTTTTTGTAATATTTGCAGTATAGATTCATATAAATAACTTACAATCTCTGCTATGTTTTAAATGGTCAAGTGTGAGTAAAAATATTTAAAACTAAGAAAAGTAACTTACGAATAAATACAAAAACACTCTACCTGTTCGGTTTTATATTTTAGAATGTCTTGTGCAAGTCTAAATAATGATTTTAAGTCTGTGAAATTGAGTTCGATATCGTCTGCCTCCATCCATGCTAATTTTTCAGATAGTTTGTCTTTATCGATTTGTTTTAATTCTCTTTGAGAATAATTCAATATTTCCTTCCAATCACTTTCCATACCTGCGAATTTTATTTTCTAGCTAAAACAATTATAAAATACTGATTATGTGTAATAAAAACAGTTGTATAAATATTATTTTAACGATCACAGAAATAACAGAAAGCGCCAATGTATTTGTTTTGATGTTTGGAGTTACGTCGTTGCATAGCAACCCGTTTATTGACAAACATGACTTGCAATGAGGTTCTTACATTGACCTCTAAGTATATGGACATGAAATAGTTACCAAAAAAGCCTGCCGCTGGCTACTCAATATGGCTGCCATTTGACATTACTAAGGCTGTACAAAAAACGTAAAGTATCGATATCGATACATAATCCATAACCTTAAATTCAAAAATTTTCATTTAACCCCCGACAAACCAATTTTTACGATAGTTACGTTTCCAACGATAAACACACACTATCGCACACATTTTGATTTGCTTTAGGCAAACTCCAAATATAATAAAACACAATACAGTCAACTTTTAAAAAGTATGATCAATCAGCAACCTCCCAGTTCTTTCATTAGGTCCTTGTCAAGGTATTCACTGTAATATTTATTGCGTCTATAGATCACAGTTCTATTTTATCATGGCATTGTGCTTATCCGCACACTTATTACGTAAAATACCAATTTTCGATTTCGACAAAATTTGGTATAGTAATTGTTTTCGACACTTTAAAGAAACATATCTAAATAATATTATCACTCTAGCAAAGCCGCGGGCATAAGTACAAAACAAAGTTTGCGTCAGAAAAGGTACTATTTCAATATCTATACATTGTCTAATAATGTACATATGAATTATTATTTAACTCTCGATTGAAATTGCTACTAATGTATAGCTACTCAGTTGGCTTATAAAAAGAGAAATGCAATGAAAACAAAAAAAATGTTTCACTTTTCACCAGCATTTTTTTTAAGTTGTGATGTGCAAATATGTTTACTTTCACATAAGTTAACTCTTTATTTTTATTACAATATTCATTATCATTACAAAAAAAGGTGATCAGATTATATTCAAACCACTTTCCTTACTTAAAAGTGAGCACTTTAAATAATTATTGTAACGATAGACCATGATTGATATTTTCAGTGGCAATGGCATTTTTATCTTGTCCAAATATTATTTCCTGGGAACGTAAAATAAAATATCGACAATTGTAATAGTATACTTCACTATAAAAATTGAACACTAAATATGGATTCTTGGCAAGCCTGAAAACTGTCATAACGTCAATTTAAATCGACGCCAAAATGAGCATAGACAAAAATGTCGTTATCTCTTTCGGCGTACATAATATCAACATTTGTAAAAAGAGACAAAGAGATGTTGTTTAGTTATTTGTCGATTCGAACGGTATTTATACAACTAAATTTGCTATACAACATTGTTGCACTTCTTTATATATTCCTATTTCTATGGGTTCTTATCTGCCTAGTTGTTGTTTCACACGGTAGGTGAAGGTTCAAGCATGGTCCAAGTTTTGTATATATATATATTAATACGTGATGCCAAAACTTTGGACCTATTTTTACAAAAATGGCGCGGACACAGGAGCATAACATTTGGCACACTTATAGTTTATGTGTAGGAGTAGTGCAGAACGTTAATATTTTTTAATAATAATGTTTATAAAGTACATTAAATCAATAAATAATATATTACCCACACTACCATGCATTTGACACACACAAACATATATATTGATGATAATGGTAAAAGATCGCAGATGGTGCAAAATAAAGTTTGAAAAAAAATAGTTGGTCTTAAGAAAGGAAGATGGCGTTCTTATCAACAAGATATTAAAATGTATTATGGTTGAATTTCGACCAATGGGCGACCACTAGTAAAACTGAATCCTCATTTCGCGTTGTCATCGAATCAAGCCTGAACGGATGAACCAATTTTTATAATTATTTTTTTTGTTGCGTTTGTTACAGGAAAAGGTTCGTAAAACATACCCTGGTTTTTTTTATAAGAACCTATTTTTTATAAAAATAATGCTTTAATCCATACAAACTGTTCGTAGCTGTTACATTCAAGCGATACAAAGTTCGCCTGGCCGGTTATATTTATGTAAAAGAAAGTTGTGTCAATTACATTATTTATAACTGAAAAACGGCTGAACTGATTTAGGTGAAAAATAATGCTTAGGATACTTTTAATCAGGTTCGTCTGCAATCAAACTTGAAAAAACAATGTAAAGTAAAGTATCTTCACGCCCATATCCCCGAAGCGGTAGGCAGAGGCACGACCAGGGCACCCACGACTAGCCCCAAACACTAAGTCCCACAATGTGATAGGTGGCAAGCCTATCGCCAACTGGGCACATATCCAATCCCGAGCAACGTTTTTTTTTTATTAGAAAATTGGAAATACCCAATTTTCTTTTTGTTGCCCAACCCGGTATTCGAACCTGGGACCTCAGGCAGTCAAGTCCAACAACTGAACCGCTAGACCACAGAGTCGAAAAAACACTGTTTTAGTTTTTTCCATACAAAATGAACGGACAGTTTACCGTACAAATTTTTAGTTTTTAATTGTTTAGTTGGTTAATTGTATATTTTCTGTCCCTCGTATCTCGTGTCTCGTCAGCGTACATCCATAATGCACACCACTCATTTCGATTACCGACGGGAACAGTCACATGATTGTGTACATGTCTGTATATCTGAGTTTGTTATTGATTGAGGGGCTATGTCATTTTAGGGTTGAAAATGGATGCTATTTATCGATTTGGTATTCAAGTGTATACAATAAGGTATATTTATAATTATATTACACAATATATCACCAGTAGAAACTACCTAAACTGCCGATTTAAAACACTCCTGACAGTATTCTGCATTCTAATCTTTATATATAATTCTTCTGTGAGTGTGTATGTCACTGAACTCCTTTTAGACGGCTGGACCGATGTTGATGAAAGTTTTTGTGTGTGTTCAAGGGAATTCGAGAATGGTTTAGATTCACAATTTGGTCTCCTGGAAAAGGTTTTTTTATTAGTTTTTTAATAATAAGTATTTGTTGATTTTGAAATGTTTCACATCGCATCCGACAGACTGCGCTACTGTCGAAGCATTAATGTCAAGCGATACAAAGTTTGCCGGGTCAGCTAGTCTTTATATATACAATTCTGCTGTGAGTGTGTATGTCACTGAACTCCTTCTAGACGGCTGGACCGATGTTGATGAAAGTTTTTGTGCGTGTTCAAGGGAATTCGAGAATGGTTTAGATTCACAATTTTGTCTCCTGGAAAATGTTTTATTTATTTTTTAATAATAAGTCGTTGTTGATTTTGGAATGTTTCACATCGGATCCGACAGACTGCGCTACTGTCGAAGCATTAATGTCAAGCGATACGAAGTTTGCTTGGTCAGCTAGTATATTATATATTATACAATATATTTACAACAGAATATTTACCTCACACAACACCTTAGTGGAATCAGTTACCGATGGCGGTATTCCTAAACAGTTATGACTTAGGGACCTTAAAGAAAAGAGCGCACTCTTTTCTTAAAGGACGACTGTGTGATAATCCTGGTGTTGCGGATGTCCGTGGGCGGCGGTGATCACTTTCCATCAAGTAACCCACTTGCTCGTTTGTCTTATATTGCATAAAAATCTTCTTAGCATCTACATTTCATCTTATACTTACTAATAAGACAGACAGTGGTAGAATGTTAATGTTCGAAAATTCTCTCTTCAACATCGTTGCATCTGGGATTCAAGATCATGTAAAGTCATGGTAGAATGCTGTCAGGAGTGTTTTAAATCGGGAGTTTATGTAGTTTCCACTGGTGATATGTTGTATATAGGCCACGGCTGTCTTCTACCATTAGAAGACCCGTGTGCTTGTTTGCTGACCTACTCGTATAATCTATACATATAATAAATCTGTACAAGAGTCAATTCTGTACATTGAAAATATTGAAAAAATAAATAGCAGGGGGTGTTACTGGATCAATACCAAACCCAAATATGTGATTAAAAATTTTTTGTCTGGCCATCTGTATGTTTAGGCATCACGTGAAAACTGACGGTTCGATTTCGATGAATCTTGGTATAATTATACCTTATTGTCCTGGGCATAAAATGGAATACTTTTATCCTGGAAAAATACGTAGAAAAAATCTTAATTTTTCAGTATTATCACGCGAAGACCGACATCCGCGTGGACGGAGTCGCGGTCTGAAGCTAGTTTATTATAAAAGAATCAGGCGGAATACCTTTGATGAGTCTCACGTCAAAACCAGTATTATAAGCTGATGTTATGTCGTGATTCATGACAACTAAGTATTTCATCTACAATCAACGCTGTTAGCCTTCAAACCTTTTAAATTTCAATATTGAATTAAGTTTGCTAGCGTTTTGTACATCAGTGCGTCTTCTGTACATAACACTGTTGTTCTGTGGCACTTCTTTATAAAATGTATTCCTGATTAATATCGCTCAGTGAGTGACGGGAGCAGCTCAGTGACAGATTTCACTTTGAAAACATATTCAACGGCATTGGCGTAAAAGGTAGCAAACGGATTAGTCTTCAAACTCTCGGCAGATACTAATACGCATTAATATTGTAGATAACTGTTATTAGGAGTATATGAAAATGTCTTTATGCTCCTATCCCCTGAGAGGTATCCGGCCAAAACGCATAGTTCTTTTAACTCACGAAGATCAGCAGGCAGTTGTGGTAAAATATTTTTTTTATGATATTGGAAGGCAAACAAGCAGGCAGATTCACGCCGCCTAGAGACAACAA
>NJDD01000018.1:59862-71967 GCA_002245505.1 Calephelis nemesis
CACACATACATATATATATACATAAATATTATAACCATATAAATATAATTTCAGACAAAAATTAAACAATAAATAATATAATGACCACACTACTATGATAAATAATTGAAAAGTTAACGTTCGAGGGAAAACTTAGTTAAGCTATTTCTGATATCAACAGGAAGAATGTTCCAAAAACAAAAAATAAAGGACTTGGATACAAAATCAGTAAGACAGAGTGGAACTTGAAGGATAGGATAATAGGATTTTGTAGGTAGTAACGATGTATTTTTGTCAATTGCCAACCTGAGACAGAGAGTGAGAGCGAGTATCGGGTGATATTTTTTACCGATTAATCAGATCTTCAGACCGAAACACGACAATGGCGATAACTGGCGTCATATCAAGAACAATAGATTAGGCTTGGATTAAAATATTTTATTCCGATGCTACATCCTATGATATTTATTGACAATAATTATTAGTATTTACTTTGCTGTAAGTTTGATTGTGTTAAAAAAAAGAGTTGTATAAAAGAGTTCATTTATACATTCATTCTTTTCTGATCACATAACTTTTTAAAGGTTTTCTCTCGTTTAATTAAATAAAATATTAATAATAACAAACACATATAAATATATACAAATACATATAAACAAACAAAGTTCCTAATCGTGTGATACACACACTGAACAGAATCGAACTGAAATCGAAAACAGCGTAACAAGTTTTTCTAGACACTTTTTTGTATAGTAGTATAGTTTTTTTTCTATTTTTGATCAAATATTAAATCGGCATCTTCTAATGTATAAATCATATTTTCTCTTGTTGTAGTCTAGCGGTCCGGGTGTTGGACTTGACTGCATGAGGTCTCGGGTTCGAATCCCGGGACGGCCAAAAAAACGAAAATTGGATTTTTCCTATTTTCTATTAAAAAAATGTTGGTCGGGATTGGAAATGTGCCCAGTTGGCGATAGGCTTGCCACCTATCACATGGTGGGACTCAGTGTCTTCGGCTAGTCGTTTGTGTCCTGGTTGTGCCTCTGCCTACCTCTTCGGGGATATGGGCGTCAAGATACTTTTTTTCTCTTGTTGTTATTATTTTACGTTTCTACAATGTTTAATAAAAAAATAAAACAACTAACCTGTTTTACTTTGACTGGGTTCTTGAAGTACAGTGACATAGCTGTCAGGGAAGATTCCAGTCTTGTTCCCATTTCTCCCTTCCCACCAGTTGTGGTCGATTCGCCTAGTCAGAACTACAACTTCTCCTTTCTTTAACGGTAGTTCCAGATTGGTTTGAGCTGTAAAGTCAAATTTCGCTCTCGCTCGTCCTTCGATTATCGAAGGCTTCTTTGGAGATTGCGATCCATCGCCTTTCAATAACTACAAAAACAGAGAGGAACTTTAATTACGGCCAGTTTGATTGAAATAAGGAATCTTGATAGTGGGAACAAATTAGTAAATACTTAAAAACTAGTTATCATTATCTCAAATACAAGACTTTTAATGTCAGTAGATGCTGCAAGCGAAATGTCTTTGATAAAAGCAGGTTATTATGATTGTCTTTTGTTTATATAAAAACTTGCTGTTGCTTGCGATTTCCCTCGTATGTTAAAACTTTAATTGTCCAGGCCTTATATATAATGCACTGGGAAGCTTGCTTGACACGTCCGTGCATAATATGAAATGCACTGTGTGTATATCGCGTAAAACTGTAACATTGATTTACTCAAAATAAAGATTTTGTGACATAACTTAGCCTTCATCCATTCACATCAATTATGTTGTGATATTATAATCAACGCAATATACTCACTATACAGTGCATTTAATGTTAAGCATGGACGTGTCAAGCCAGTTACCCAGTGCATTATATGTAATGCATAGACAGTAAAAGTGTTGAAATACTCTGTCTTCTCTAGACTTGGCATTAAAAATGTACCAATGTATGTAGTAGGGATCTATTTCTGAAATGTTTCTAGCCTGACGCCTTTGTATGACTGAGAAGAAAGTTATGAGAAAAGCTGTTTAAAAATTATTTTAGATGCATTTATTTACCAACACTTCTTGATTCTGACCATAGTACGTTAGTGTTTGTCACTGTGACGTCTAGAGTTCAGAGTCTTTACTATTAGTTTGTATAGATTACATTTTTTAAGTTACGTGTTGAAATCTATGACACTTTTAGTCTAAAAATGAGTTTATCTTAGTTACCAAAAAAGGCACTATTCAAAGTTTTCATACAAATAATATACAGAGACGGTAGCGAGTATAATAAACTTCACAAACAGTAAACTCATAGTAAGGGCTCTGTCAAACTAACCTAATTCATCCAATTCGCTATCATAAATGTAAAAATATTTTTAGGAAAATCCTATCACGTAAATTCTGACTTTTGCGTGTTTACCCGTAAGAAGAAAATAAACATTTACCTCAACATAATTGTAGGGGAACAGTCCTATTCTTCCGTGTATTTCACCCTCGTACCAATTTGCGTCAATTTGCCGACGGACATTTATGAAATCTCCCTTCCTAAAACTTAGTTCTCTTGACGTCTGTCCGTTGAACGTGTATAACGCTCTAGCGATTACTTTCTCGGCTTCGTCATAGCGATTTAACGGTACCACTGTTTTTTGTGATGGCATGAAGTTATCCTGATGTCTTCTGCTTTGCATATCCTGTAGCTCCTGTAATATAAAAGAAATGTCAAGTTGTTTATTATTATAATTAGTAAACTAGCTAAAATCACTTTACGTAATACAGAAAATTCTTTAACATAAAATATTAAAGATTTTCGTCCGCCTCATAGCTATCTTAATACAGATTTAATACAGCTTATACAATACTTAATACAGATTGCAGTTTCTATAATACAAAAAATAAATGATTTGTTTTTTTATTAAAATTAGTAAACTTTTCAAACATCACTGTATGTAACACAGGAAATTCTTTAACATAAAATATTAAAGGTTTTCGTCCACCATATAGCTATCTTACAATACAGATTTTTCTTGTACAATGTTTTGAATATTTTGTATAAAAAATACGTAACTATTATAATAATATTATAATTATGATGTCGACTTGAAATTACAATTTTTATTCTTTATGAAATTTACTAAATCTTTCGAATAAATTTGATGTGAAACTTCCTTTACGAAAATATTAAGAATTACTAAACATAACCATTAATGAGTTCTACATTGACCAAGATTATCTTAAGTTCTGGAGTAACATTAGACTGTTATTGATGTTATTAATATACCTCCTTATAGTATATATTTAGTAGTTTAGTTATCTGTACACCAAGTCTACTTATTTCATTTATTACTTTCCTTTAACGGGTTGGCTGGAAGAATTTTTTTTTGTTAGAGATAAGCTCGCCTTGTGTACTTTTTTTACTTTTTAGTTTTTTGTTTGTAATATCAGTTGTGTACAATAAAGAGTTAATAAATACCTCCCGCAACTGATAGCTCTGGAAATTTGCTAGGATTTTTTCAAATACTTGTAGTAAACTTCTAAGCAATAGAATTGCGCAGTTTTGTAAAATAGATTAATGATTTAGTTCTCAGTAAAACACTTTAAATAAGCTCAACAATACCATGCGGTAAAGCACAAGTTTCAAAATTTCAGTTTTATGTATATTGTGAATGTGTCTATATTCCAATGAAAGTTAATTTCTATACAAATATTTAGTGAATTGAATACCTACGCAACAAAACAAATATCTGGTCTTTACCACATTTTATTGATACCAAAATCATAAAACATAGAATTATGGAGTTGGTGGAATAACAATGATTTGTATGTAGACAACAATCCTAACGAAATATACACTAGATTTTCATGTTTTTTTTTAAATAAATGAAATGGTAATGAGACAAAGCTTTTGAGAAGTTTTATGGTAATATTAAAAGGAGTATAAGTGAATGGATTTATTAAAACACATTTTATTGTTTAAAACACATATCGCTTAAGCAGAAGTTAAACTTCCGAGTAATTACTAGACTACCCTCCTCTAGAAAACAATCTATTTGATGGCAATAGTAGAATCTGAATTACGAGTACAAGGTTATCCCACTTGTGATCAACGGAATTACTACAAACTCACAGTCGTATTTGAATTAACAGTTTAAATCGAAACAGTTTCATAATAAAGTTCGAACCGAAAAAAGGAGGAGGTTCTCAATTCGACCAGTATGCTTTTTCTAGTATGTAGGTATGTTTTGTGATTATTCCGGTGTTTGTGGACGGATTTTCAAAATTCATTTTTTAATTGAAAGCTATACTCCCCGGTGATCCCACTATAATTTGGTCCAGGTCTATATTAGCATTCATGAGAAAACTACATCTGTTCCAAATTTGAATTCGGTTTTCGCAGTGTTACTGCATTTAAATTATTAGTCGATCTCTTTAAAAATCATTACTGCCAATCTGTTAAGCAGTAATCATGCTGTAAGGTACAAAAACCCAAGCTATTTTAATGACATACACAGCAATGCTAAAAGATCTGTTAATGTTAGTTAATCAAAGCACTCATCCTTCACACTTCTTTCATACGTCACCTTGATAGAAGCGTCGAACGCTTCTATATCGTTGGGTTGTATGTCATTTTCCTGGAAATTTTAACGTTTTTGTATTAAATGTATTTTAGCGATGAGATTTGGTGAAATTGTTTTATATTATTTAAAAAATGACCATTGAAAAATTTGTTGTGAGAACAGTGAATATATACTTAGGAACTTATAATTTTTTTGTGAGTAATATTTGTCTATTTATATTAAAAGTTGTGAGAAGACAATATTAAAATACACTAATCTGTACTTGCACGGTAACATCGTTCTTTCTCTTAGTAATTAAATATTGCCGTTAAATGGTAATATGTGTTTAGGTTTTGGTACAATTTTGGTAATAGCCTCTGTGGTCTAGCGGTTCAGGTGTTGGACTTGACTGCATGAGGTCCCAGGTTCGAATCCCGGGTCGGGCAACGCAAATAGAATTTGGTTTTTCCAATTTTCTAATTAAGAAATATGTTGGTCGGGATTGGAAATGTGCCCGGTTGGCGATAGGCTTCCCACCTATCACATTGTGTCTTCAGCTTATCGTGGGTGCCCTGGTTGTGCCTCTGCCTATCCCTTCGGGGATATGGACGTGAAAAAACCTTTTAATTTTGGTACAATCGGAATGTGAATGTATCAATTAACGCTTTAATATATTACGAGTATTATGTTATATACAGCAGTGTACCTTAAAATACAAAAATATGTACTCTACGGATACCAAATGTTGAAGTATATATATAAAGAAATATTTGTAATTAAAGTAAATATTTCAAGAAATATAAAATAAATATAACATTGAACTTCAAAATTAAGAACACTTGTTATTATTATTTCAAGTCAATACTAAAATACTGTCGTTAAAATACCGTTTAACTAACATCTTAATCTTACAATCTTATTAATATTATAAATGCGAAAGTTTGTATGTATGGATGTATGGATGTATGGATGTTTGTTACTCTTTCACGCAAAAACTACAAAGCCGATTACGATGAAATTTGGTATGTAGGTAGCTGAAGACCCAGAATAACATATAGGCTACTTTTTATCCCGGAGTTCCCGCGGGATTGGGACTTACGCGGGTGAAACCGCGGGGCGCAGCTAGTATTAATTAAAACTAAAAAAAATTATAACTCTGTTTTGTAGTATTGCAAACGCGTGTCATGTTTTTTTTTGCAATTGAGTTACATTATTTAAAGAATAAACAGTTGCAATCAATTGTACCAGCGCGATCGTTTCGCTTTTGCTATGGCTATTACATTGGTTTTGTGTGGACACTATTCCAACGTAATTGAGACGAATCGTGTTATTGAAATATTATTATCAAGAACGTTCCAGCTGATCTCATTTGTAAATTCAAATCCTATTAATATTATAAATGCGAAAGTTTGTATGTATGGATGTATGGATGTTTGTTACTCTTTCACGCAAAATCTACAAAGCCGATTACGATGAAATTTGGTATGTAGGTAGCTGAAGACCCAAAATAACATATAGGCTACTTTTTATAACGGAGTTCCCGCGGGATTGGGACTTACGCGGGTGAAACCGCGGGGCGCAGCTAGTATCCAATAAATTAATACTAGTTTTTCTATGATATTGGAAGGCAAACAAGCAGACGTATTTCCTAGTGATAAGGAATTCACGCCGCCTAGAGACACCAAAGATGGTAATTGTGCGTTGCCAGCTTGAGGTAGGGACGTTAGGCCTCGAGCAAAAGTAAGTTTACCGGCTACCTTACCCTTCAAATCAGAACACGTAAATGGCAAGCATTGGACGCTATGGCGGTAAGAATAAGTATGGCGGTGGTACCGATCCGGGCGAGTCGCTGCGAAACTACCACCTAGTCAGATGTCACGGTGTTGGTGACGGTAAGCCTATGCTCGCGTTTAACGAGCTGCCTTGTTGGAAGGTAGATGGTCTATTCTGCGTAGGAGCCCGGACTAATAATATATTTGATTAAATAGATATTACGTACCTAAACATAAAATATTAAAATAATTATTATTTTGTAATTCAAAATTAAACTCTACATTTCGACGATCAAATGTTTGTAATGTATTCGGCTACTCCTTTGAACAATGAGAGAGATTTCTAAGACTTAGTTGTTTTAGTACAAGTTTTTAGATACCAAAAATGGAAGATTTCAATATTTTTTAGTTTTAGGGCCATCAAAGTATTGTTAAGTAACTAGATATTCAATTTCGTATAGATTTTAAGTAAATTTAGGTTGAATCATGTATACTTTTCATCAGATAAAGTGCACAAGTGAAATATTATTAATTAATATTTATATGAACAAATTAGTGTATCGTATCTTTTGTTTCTTACCACCAAATCTTATTTGATGAACTTGAGTAATGAGGTCATTGCATTACCAAGACCCTGACATCACTTTCTATGACGATTTCTGACTAACTTTTAACTTTTGGAGCCAGTTTTTGCTAAATCGGGTAACGCGCAAGCAAACTTAAATTTAACAGTCATTAGTCAAGTTGAAGTTTGCTGATAAGATGACTAACGACAAGCATTGACATTAGGGTGGCAGGAATAGGTAAGGCGATGGTACCAATTCGGGCGAGTCGCTGCGAAACTCTACCACCTAGAGTCTTGTTCTATAGCATTTTGTACAGCTTTGTACTTTAAGTCTCGTGCGAAGATAGGTATTAGTTAAACGTGCTTATTGTGTGCTTAATGCGTTTCTATTTTTGAAGTTATACTTCTTTTGGCGCGTTAGGAAAAAATGATGAGGGTAAATTTTTACGATGCGCGCGCACACCGTCACGAAAAACCGACATGATGAAGTTAGCTATATATAACATTTTAGTTTTTATTAAATTTTAAATAAACTTTATTTAACTAAATAATGCATTATAATAAAACTTTTAATGTATTAAATACCTTTTTTCTATGGTTGGTGTCATTTTGTCTACAAATGTAATTTTTTTTTATTTTATCTTTATTAATAGAAAAGAGAGGTAACTTAAAATAGCAATAATAAGTTCTAGCAGATTGCACTAATACCACGCTGTGATTAGGGATGATATTCGAAAAAATAACGTGAGAAAAGTATCTTCACGCCCATATCCCCGAAGAGGTAGGCAGAGGCACAACCAGGGCACCCACGACTAGCCGAAGACACTGAGTCCCACAATGTGATAGGTGGCAAGCCTATTGCCAACCGGGCACTTTTCCAATCCCGAGCATCATTTTTTCATTAGAAAATTGGAAAAACCCAATTTTCTTTTTGTTGCCCGACCCGGGATTCGAACCCGGGACCTCAAGCAGTCAAGTCCAACACCCGGACCGCTAGACCACAGAGGCGACTATAAAATAACGTGAGAATAGCCTCTAAGGTATTAAGGTTAGGAATACAATCGTCACAACAGATTGCTAACATCTAACATCTTCCCTTTTTTACAGCAGTCGTCTCTTATCAATAAGGAAAACTTTTGTTTCATTATTCTAGATTCTAAAAGAACATAATATCTAGTAATGATATTATGTTCTTTTAGAATCTAGAACAACTTTTATTAAAACTAAACTTTTATTAACTTTAATCACTAGTAACGTTTCTTTATTAATTATAGTTCTTATTGTTGACCGCCTCGTTGGTCGAGTGGCTAGCGTACACGCCTAACACACCGATCAACCGCGAGGCTCAGGTTCGATTCCCGACGGGGGCAGGCATTTGTGTGATAAACATTTAGATGGCTGCATTTTCAGGTCTAGGTGTTTATTCAATTTATTCTGCTATCTATTTAGTATTTCTATGTTTTAGATTCGTTGACAAACACTCATAACACAATCATATAATTTTCTTACTTTGGGGTTAGATTCGGTTTGTGTAACTTATGCAGGGATAGTTATATAAAAAAATGTTAGTGTTAAAAATGTATAAATAATGTATCTTTTCTAGTACGTCCTTACATACAACAAATAAAACGACTTCTACCATATTCTAAAAAAATATTTCCTTATACAGCTAATATAGTCAGAGCCTACAGCCATAGTAAGAAAGTTTTCACACTTTCGAATCGTCAATTCGAAACGTGTGTTCCAGAACAAAAGTACCTAATACAAGATAAAACATGTAGTCAGTAGTTTTCTATAAAACAAGGCGTCAGGTAAAAGTAAAAGTGTCACGTAATGATCATAATAAACCTGCAGAGCCAGTCGAGCCCTTGAGTGAAACGCTTCCGATAGATTTCACTGCAATCTTGTAAAAAGAAACAAACCCAAGATTAGACGTTACGTGATTACGAACTTGTATTAGTCTTTCCTTTAAGCAACCTTAGATCTTGTTACTTAAGATTGAGGAAGTATCTGCACGCCCATATCCCCGAAGAAGTAGGCAGAGGCACAACTAGGGCACCCACGACTAGCCGAAGACACTAAGTTTCACAATGTGATAGGTGGCAAGCCTATCACCAACCAGGCACATTTCCAATCCCGAGCAACGTTTTTTTTATTAGAAAATTAGAAAAATCCAATTTTCTTATAGTTGCTCGACCTGGGATTCGAACCTGGGACCTCAAGCAGTCAAGTCCTACAACTGAACCGCTAAACCACAGAGGCGATTAAGATTAAAGTTTATTGAAAAAAGGGCTGAACCCGAGCTTCGTGGATGGTTAGTGTGGTAAGGCAAGCAGGTTAACCACCGCGGTAACGCGGTTTAAAATTTAATAGAAAAAAATGTGTAGGAATCAACATAGTTTGTTGCATCAAGATATTCTACAATCTACATTAACATAAATTATTTAGTTTAAACAGAAAAGTATAAGTAAGATCATCATTTTTCAGTGATAGTTACGAGAACTTTTATTTAAATTTGATTATATTATTAGTACAGGAAGAACTACTAAAAATAATAGCAATGTGAACAATTAAGTATTCTAGCATCTTAAAAAGCATACATTATAAGTAGGACATATGTACGGACATATTTCTTTCATAATTTTGTAATATCTACTGATATATAAAAGTTGTCAATTTTTAATTCATAGCTGAAATTTAAATATTAATCTCATGAAGCTATATTACTACTGGAGGTTAAACTCCTGAGAAAGACTTGATTCCTAAATACTCTCCCTCTTTGATATACCGAACATCAGCAATATTTGGAAATGACATCAGTTTTTTTTTATAAAAAAA
The DNA here is from genome assembly GCA_002245505.1 of Calephelis nemesis. Taxonomy (NCBI): domain Eukaryota; kingdom Metazoa; phylum Arthropoda; class Insecta; order Lepidoptera; family Riodinidae; genus Calephelis; species Calephelis nemesis. The sequence goes on from NJDD01000018.1 coordinate 69,561, forward strand.
TAAACAAGTCGCACAAATTGAATCTAACCTAAAGGAAGTAAATTATATGCTTCAAGTGTTATGGGTGTTAGTCAACGATACTATTACATACAAATACTTAAATAGATACCAGAATAAATTTTGCTGAAAATGTAAACTCCAGTAGTAATACAGCTTTATGATTAAACGAAACGAATTTGACATCTGTCACTCAAATTTTATATGTTGCCGTTTTCGAAAAATCTAAAGCATGTAAATTGCTTACCTTATAACATTTGGATATAAAGTATAAATCCGTACTTAATGAATTCACATCTCTCACATTTACATAAATCGGAATGTTATCTTAATTGCAACTAGATACAGAACGCACGTGTCACGCCATTTAATGTATATCTACAACTGTCTATGTGCTACGGTCTTTATTAGGAACTTATATGAGCTGACACAACCATAGTATAGAGAAACCACTTTAGATTATGTTTCAAATAAACGAGAAATAATATCTAAAATGTTCTGTGGAAATAAAGAGAAAACATTATTTAAACATCTGTTTGTAGCTTGTTGAGGATACTCTAGAAATATTAATTGAGATATACAAACGTAAGTATTCCAAATTTTTATCTGTTTGTTATTTTACGCACCGTGGAGAAATTACTTAAATTATTATGACTGAACTTTGAATATTTGAAGCTACGCAATCCAACGTAATACGTCGCCTCTGTGGTCTAGCGGTTCAGTTGTTGGACTTGACTGCATGAGGTCCCGGGTTCTTATCCCGGGTCGGGTAACAAAAAGCAAATTGGGGTTTTCCAATTTTCTATTTAAAAAAATGATGCTCGGGATAGGATATAAGTGCCCGGTTGGCGATAGGCTTGCCACCTATCACATTGTGGGACTTAGTGTCTTTGGCTAGCCGTGGGTGCCCTAGTTGTCCCTCTGCCTACCCCTTCGGAGATATGGGCGTGAAGATACTTTGTTTTTACGTAATTCAGGGTTTAATTTAAGCTATGATTTACACGAATCAGTTTAGAGTACTGGCAATTTTAATTGAAGAAAAATGTGATATTTTGTGTGGTTAACATCACAGACGAAGGCTATTTCATTTATTTATAACATATTGTTTATAAAGTGCTATTATTTAGATTTTAATTGTTTTGAATTCACACCTCCGTGTAAAAATGTAAATTGTTTAATCGTCACGTAGCGGTGGGTGCCGGGTTATCAAAACGATTTTGGATTCAAATGTGTCTCCCGCAGCTTCTTTTGTTTACGAACTTGTTTACATTATCAATTCAAAATTAATTTCTTTTAGATTATAAGTTAGATAGACAATCAGCAATCGTGCAGAGTTTCATGCTTTCTAGATTCAGCAATTTAGATTACGCTACCTACGCGTAAACGCTTAAGAGAATACATATTACGTCCTTATCTTTTAGTATAATACTTTTTATCCCGATATCTTCTTTTAAAAATAGAGCTAATTGACTTAATTTGAGGACGAAGTACGAGCTCCAGTTAATACATAAAAAACTACACATTAGGCATGAAATCATATTATTTATTTTGTATTGATAGATTAAATTCAAAAAAATCTGTTGCATACATTTATTTACGTAGCTGCCTAGGTTAATTCTGTCATACAACTTTTAGACATAGTAATTGTTTTTATTCATTACAAACGTCATAAAATATGGCTGTCGATTTTTTTACTAAACATAGCAATTTATCTTCACCATTTTGTGTTCAAAAAATATATAATGAAAGAAAACTCAAATACCTCCGATACTAATAAAACTTGATATAGTTTTCCGATACTAATAAAACTTGATATAATAACTTTCCTACATCACTATCTGAAAATTCACAAAGTTTTTTCGAATAGCTTTATTAGAAATACTTATTTTTTTAATTTAGGAATACTTTTATTAGAAAGTGTAATTAAGCTATTATTTTCTCTTATTAGTATCTTAGCATAAAAATACCAATGAACGCAATTAAGGAACCAGTTAAGTTTCATTCAAATAAGGTTATTGATCAAACTACGTGCAGTTACCTGGTTATTTTCAAACAGGAATCTTATTATCATGTACCGTATTGACGGGAAAATGGCATGTCAATAACTGGGTTAGAGTTAAATAATAGCCCCATACCGGTGGCCCAGTTTTCAAATTGCTCGGATATGCAGAGTAAGCCTTTAACATTTTATTATGTTCAGAAAGTCGCTTTCAAATGTTTGAATAACCTTCTAATATACTATGAAATGGCTTATTAAATTTAATGGCTACCAGTATCTTAAAAATTTACTGTCAAAGTTATCATCAACATTATTAAGATATTTTTAAAGAAAACTAAAAGTGTTGAGGTTAATATCATTAGCATTAAATAAAAAAATGTAATTATACTTGTCTTTTGTATATAACATAAC
>NJDD01000018.1:83654-101396 GCA_002245505.1 Calephelis nemesis
ATGACTTTTTCTTGGGAAAGATATAATTAATTTGATGTACTTAGTGAAGAAAAAAAGATTTTCAAGTTTTTGTACTTAGTGAGTTTTACTTGTCACCCGACGATATAAGTTGCTTATTTTGGAATTAAACTCTATTTGTGTGAGTTGTCCAGAGATATTTAGATATTTATTTAATTTACATTAAGATGATGGATTATAAAACTTTATTGATATTCAAATATCATGTGGCTTTCATTTACTTAAGATCATACTACGAAATAACGCCGCTTAATTCAGAAAAATTGGAAGTTGATAGTTTTTGTATTTTTAAATAACGAAACATTTGTACTGTTTTACGTAACACTTATAATAATTTATTATTTTGTAAATAGCCTAAACAATACATTATTACATAATTATAATAATAATTTTTGTACAAAAAAAGTACAAGTGTTTCTTTATTTAAAAATATGAATATTTGGAAGTTTTACCAAGCGCCGACGATGGAAAATATCAAATATGGTATTAGTTTTCGTAAAAAACACCTTTGGGAGTTTCAATTAAAGGAGAATGGGAATTTTTATCACATATTTAACAGATTAGTCGTTTCTGTCGTCTTTCAAAGAAAGAGGTTCATATTATTGCATATTTTTTTTATTGTAGAAATTTTAACCAATACGAACCAATTTTGTTTAAAAAGGTTTAAGAAAGTAGATTACATTAAAACACGTGACTTTCATACTAAAAATAATTATGAGTATTTTTGTTTACTAAATACAAATATCATAACCAGACAAATTACTCACGCAATCCATATCTAAAATTCTTTTATTTATTGAAAATTACATCTGTTTAAAAAATTGTTAGTACACAATAAAACTAGTAGTACACAGTTAAAGAAAAATATACTTTTAAATATTTAATTATTCTTGGTACATAAATGGAATTTGAGTTAAAAACCTGTGGTGTAGCGGTTCAGGTGTTGGACTTGACTGCATGAAGTCCCGAGTTCTAATCTCGGGTCGGGCAACAAAATGAAGATTTGGTTTTTACAAATTTTCCAATAAAAAAATGTTACCCGGGATTGGATATATGCCCGGTTGTCGATAGGCTTGCCACCTATCACATGGTGGGACTTAGTGTCTTCGTCTAGTCGTGGGTGCACTAGTTGTGCCTCCGCCTACATCTTTGGGGTATGGGCGTGAAGATACTTTACTTTACTTTCACATGTTTTCTTATATTTCTGTGAAACCTCGAATGTTTGTGATGTTTCACTTAATATCTGTAACTTAATAATTACTTACTGTAGGGCAAAGGTGCATAAACATCCGGATAAATATTAGTTCTGTTCACCCACTCTGAAAAATCGTGTATGGTGTGACGATTCTCCTGCGGTGATATATTATATCCTGTGTTTTTTTCTTGAATTTTCACACGCAGCACTAAGTCATCCGATGATGTCACAGGAGCGGATACATTGTTGTCTTCTTTATCATAGACGCGAGTTACGTCTTTTAACTGACATTTGCTATCCTCAAGTAGCAATTTGAATTTATAATCATCTGTCAAAGTATCAGCATTAAATGTTTCCTCTAAAGGTGTGCTGCAAGACTTTGTGCAATTTTGTATTTTTAATTCTTTGTTATTCACCTCATTAGATTCAGTACTCTTTAGACTATCAGAATCATACTTGGCGGCTGATTCATTTGGGCTATTTTCTTTCGTAAAATATGCGCTATCATAGTTTTTATTGTCATCTACTTCTTCACTATCATCATAAAATAAATTTTTCTGTACGTACTTGTTGATAGCTTGCAAAGATTTTGATAAAGATCCTGATAATGGTATATCGTCAAAAATATCTTCTTCACTATATTGAGAAGATCTTGAATCATCATAGTTTGTAAAATGTTCTTTTTGATCCATTTTGTTTCAATATAATATAATATTCTAACCACAGTATGTCACAGTTAAGCAGTATAAACATTACTAACTTAAGATAAGACGGATAACATTTATCAATGCGAAATAATGATAACACCTGGTGATAAGTATTGACACAATATATAGATATTCCACATAATTTTCTATAACCACAACATATTAATGCAAATCACAACCTATGAATAGACTCTTTATAAGACCAGGAAGAACTTCAAACTGTTTACTACCAAAAAAACTTTGCCAACTGGTTTTGACAGCGCTCCGAAAATCTCGTCGACCTTAACATTCACAAGCAGATAGATTATAGGCGTTAAATCATGTTAAAATACATTAGTCTTCAGATCGATTACATCAATGACGGACCTATTTCATTAAACCTATTAGTTTTAAATAATAATATACTACAAATTATTTTGACTGGAACGCATTACCTACCTTTGCAAATAAAGCAAAGTTTTTTATACATAAATTATAATTAATTCTGAAGTTTTTATATATACAATTTCAATTAATTTTTCCTAAGTTATATCTTATTTAATGAAACGCCTAAAATGTTTATTTTTTAATTCTGTTGATACATAATTGATCATCTAAATGCAACGTTTACCTGAATCAGAGAAGCTTCCACGTGTTGTACGACTAGGTGGCACCGGTGCGAAGTCAGTGTCTATTATAATAACAAAAATAAATATTTAGTATGAAGTGAAATAAAACATCATTTTAATTATATTACAAGCAGGATTGCATGTCCGTCTTATATCAAGTTCACAATATTATAATAATTGAAACTTCATATACTATACATTATTATTTATTTTAATGTGATATCAAATTAAAGGTCAAACTTTTTTTTAGTTTATTGTAGTTCCAAGAAGAAATCGTATTTTTGTGTAAATAGATAATATTCTTCAACTACTACTAATTGATTTTCTAGATAAACTGTCAAAATAGACATTTTAATTTGATATAGAACAGACACGTTTAAGCAAATGATTTTATGTACATTTAAAACAGTTTACTCCATTATTAAGAAAAATGATGAAACATAAAATAACCTTGAAATGTGACAGTATGACGCGATGGCGTGACAAAGGTCGCCGCAAGGCGGTAGGGCCACGCGGCGGGCGGTGGTCGGGGAGGCGTTCGAGGTGGCTCGTAGCGACTGGCGGGTCTGTGAGCTAATGGATCAAAAGCTTGTTTTTCTAGCGTTTCATTCTTTAAAATAGAGTTCAAGTTGATAGGTTCTTTAGAAGGTACTTGTTTAATATGCTTTTTGATAGGAGACGTACGGCCCCTAACAAACGTTTTTGGATTTGTAGCGCTTCTATTATTATCTATAGGCTTCGGATATTTATGTGCAATCCAAGGTCCTGCAAGATGCAGTTCTATGTCTTTGAGTTCTCTGACATCTGGCGCAGAAGTATAAATTTGTCCTAGTATTGACATAGTTTCGAATTTTCTTCTCATTCTTTCTACTTCGCCGGGTCGACATTCTAAGGCTTCTTCTGCTGATCGAGAACGAGTCGTAGTACGCTTGCGAAGTGCCGCTAACTTTGATATGATATCAATATGTGGCATAAATCTATTCGTATGACGAAGTGGTATACGACCTACTGTTGCAAAAGGCTTGTATCTATCTCGATGTATGGAATCTTTTTCTATCATTGGCCAATTATTTTTGAATTCGTTTCTAGCAATTTCTGGATCACTACGATGTCTCCTTAAAATTGGTTTACTCGAAGTGGGTGAATCAAATCGCCGTGCTAGACGTCGAACTTGTCCCCTTTTAGAATAATCAAGAGATGTTCGCCAATAGTGTGCACGGTCGGGCGATGAGCTTCGACTACGCCATAATGTCTCGTCGCTAGAAAACGGTAGCGTGTCAAGCGCTTGTGTATCGTTTACGTGTACTTCCGAATGCGGTGAAGGCGATCTCGAATATAAAGTAGGCTTTGAGGGAAGTGACATGAATTTATTTTTTTCACTTTCGCCAAAGAGTTCTTTGATATTTGTACAAGATTGAGATTGACATATTTGACTAGTTTCAGTATCATGTTTTTTTGAATCGCCAAATTTTCCATCTTTTGTTATTTTTTCGGGGTTATCTCCGACACGATAAACAGTTTTATATTGATTTGTAGACTTTTTCACAGATTCAAAATATTCAACTTTTTTCTGTACTTCTTTTTTGTCGCCTTTATAAATTACGGTCTTGTTGGACGAAACATCGGAGCCGCCCGTTTCGGTTTCGCTAGAGGATATATTTGAATTATCTCTTTTTTCTAGAGTTTGGATATCACAGTTTTGATTTTGTGTAACTTTTAATTTGCAGTCACCTTTTAGTACGCTATGATCTTCTAAGCTAGGTGCAATCCCATTACTGTTACATTCACTCATTGATAAATCTTTTGTGTTAGGTTTATTTAACAACAATGTATCATATTTATGTATTTTATTTAATATTTCTTTGCTAATCGTTTGAGAAATTTTTCGTTTTTCATTTTCAGAAAGTGTCATTTGTAACTTATTTACACTATTTTTAATTTCTTTTTCTGAATGAACCGGAGATACGATAGCTGCTATTGACTCCGATTTTGTTAAATCTTTTGGAACTGGAGTTAACCTGGGGCTAAGAGACGTACACCTAACATATAGGTTTTCAGCCTTCTTTAAGTTTTTGACATCATTTACCTCTACTGTATAAGGCTCTTCTTCTTTAGATATTTTCGACTCTAGCTCTTTACTATAGATTGCATTCAGTTGATTTTTTAGAGCTGCTACTTGATCCATTGATAAGCTACTCCACAGTCGGCTACCAATGCCAATTTTTTTTCGCAATTCTTGAAGGGAATCATGGTGTAACACGAGATTTGGTTTATACTTTTGATGTTTTTCGTAATTTGGTCTATGCTTTTTGTTTATATCAAAAGCTGTTTCTGCTACACTTTTACCTCTCCATAAAGGTTTATACGTATCTTTTGAATTCGAATCTTCTATTTCAAACAAATCCTGGGAAGATTTTTGCTGAAACTCTACTTTTAAATCTTCTACTGACTTTTCTTTCATTTTAAGTCCCCTTTCTTTATCAAAATTCCATCGAAAGTCTTTGACGTCTCTAGGATAAAAAAGGATATCATTTTCTTGTTGCGCTTTCTTAAGTTTACTGTACAAATTATTTAATTCTTCTTCAGCTCTTTCTATACTTCGAATTTTTTTCCAACGATCGAAGTCAATAATTTCTTCATCTTTTTTTCTAAACATTGCATCATTGATCATTGTAGTTTTTTCAAGCTCTGCTACTCTTTCAAGATAAGCGTAATATCGATTGAGTTCCCGGAATCTCTCTGATCTAGTTTTAGTATTGTGGATGTCTTTAATATACTCATCATAATCTGGGTCATTATCATATAAATTGGTTTCACTTTTAGTTTTCGTGGCAAGATTGTCAGTTGTCACCTTTTTCTCTACATGATCTGCACTACGGGTACGTATTTCTTTTCTTATTATTAAATCAAGTTTATTGTTAGCTCTAGCAAGATGGATGCGACGATGTGACGGAGATCGAATAGAAACAGGAGAAGTAGACTGACTTCTACTACAAGATTTACTTTTTATGACTTTAGGTGAAACGGGTCGTGACGTTTGAGAGAAAAATAGTGTTGTCGGTGTTTTATTTTCTATACTATTATAGTCGTATGGTTTGTATATTTTGTTAGGTGATATATTTCTGCCGCCTGAGAATTTTATAGTATTAGGTGATATAAGATTTAAATTAAACTGCAAATTTTCATCTTTTTGAGTTTTGCGAGTAAATGATGTTGGTGACTGATAACTCCTTGTTTGAACAGCCAACATCTTCGGAGGTGAAACAGACTTTCTTATAGAATCAAATCTTTTTGGCCGTTTGTAAAAAAATACTGTAGGCGAAATTGGGCGAGAAGTCTGTGAAAAGTATAATTTATTACGTGGTGGCTCACTTCTACTTCTGATGGTAGTTAGAGATGACGTAGAACCTAATTCACTGTCAGTCGCTTTTAAGCTCTCAAATTTGCAAACTATCCCATCCATTTTGCCTGGCCATGATATAGATCGGTTAGTCTCGAAGTATATTGGACTAGGACTTCTGTCGTGTAAGATAAATCGAGAGAGTGAAACTGGTTTTCGGTGGATAAGATAGGTGTTTAATGGAGTTGAATGCGTGAAATAATTATTTGTTTCTGGCAAAGATTGAAATAACTTAGCTCTTTCTAAAACCATGCTCGTACTATTGGATTCTGATGTCATACTCTGTGAAGGTATTCTTAAATCTTTAAGAAAAAGATGTTGAAAAAAGGAATCAGAAACAACAGCATCGTGTGTTGTTTTTATATCTAGGCTTCGAAAGGTAACATCATTATAATCTTTTTCTGAACATAAATTAATAGCATGGTCGCTATCCCGATAGAGTTTATTATTTTTATAATAATATTGTTTCGGTTTTTCAACTCTGTTTTTTGACTCTTTTACAATCTTAGTAGCTTGTTTGGAGTTTTTATTAAACAAATCATTAGGATTTCTTTTATTTACAATACTTTCTGACTGGCGTTTTTTCTTCAGATCTGTTATAACAGCTGTTTTGATTTGGTTTATCTCTCGTTTGTTCATTGAAGCTATGTTAGGAGACGATTTTGACATGAAAATTGTTTTAGGTGAATCAAGTTTTGTAATATTAGTTTTCAGTTTTGATAAGCATATGTTTGATTTGACAATTGAATCGGGTTTCTTATTTCTTTGAATTTTTTCTGAAGTTCGAGTCATATCTCGACTTCTATGAGTGACCGGTATAGGTGACGATAATTTTAAAGTTGTTGATTTTGATTTAGCTGACAAATTTTTAGTATCTATTGCTTTCGAATCTTTCATGGCACTTCTTATTTTCGAAATGTCAATTCGTTCATTCCTCTTTTGGGAACTCCATAGTTTATCCAGAGGAGTTACTTTATCCAATATATTTGTTATAGGCGTTTTTCTTCCCACACCACCTTGGACTACCACAAAAGTGTTTTCATTTTTTTCTCGACGTGTGTTAGGATATTCTGTGGGTAATAATGTTCGTCTCGGAGAACTAAAACTACTAGTTCCGATTTGTTTCGGAGTTTTATTAGGAGGTTTGGTATATGCAGCCTTGATCGTGTTAGTAAATTTTGTTCTATTTATAGCAGGTGGAGCAGACGTCGACATTGCTCTATTTTTGTTATACGAATTAGTATCTATACGTTTTTTTAATATAACATGAGTATTTTGTCTTGAAAGTTTGTGATTTATTTTATTTCTCAGGAAATCCACGTTAGTTTGGTCACTCGCTAGTAAAGGATTAAATGTACTTGAAACTGGTTCTGCAGATGAAACCAACATAAGTGTGCGGCTGTTTTTTGAAGAAACCCTTCGAGGCGGAGCAGGTGGATTACTGTTTTTAATTTTTTCCAAGTTTGTAGCGTCTTTCTGAGTATTGTGCACAGGATAGCAAATAATCTCTGGAACATTTGGAAACTTCTTGTGCACTCTTATTTTTGTGAGAGTGGATGTTATCGGTATGTATTCAATTTCAGTTTCATCTGCGAAATTGTAATCTTCTTTCAATTTTTAGTCTTCTTGACAACATTAAGCGTGAATAAAAACGTGACTCTTGTGCTCCTGTTGTAAACAAACACGTGTAAAAAGCATTTTTGTGACAAATTGTAACTACAAGTGTTCTCTTACGTGTCTAATTGTTCCAGTGTTTATTTAATATTGGAGTCTACTGTTATCATGCAATTACCTTCACGACGTTATATTACCCCAGCACCTTAGTTAAACTCATGCATAGTAATTTAATCATAGACTTACCTCAGATGAATATCGTTAGGAAATGATGTGTATATTATAGCGCATTATAAACAGTCATTCCCAAAGCGACCTTGCCCGATAATAGCCCAGTGACAAACCATATTACCTAATAGACATAGTACGTAACTTGGTGCACATGAAGCTCACTTGTATTTTAAAAATATAACAATAGTATTTTAGGCGAAGAAAATTAAAAGTATTTAGAATAATAAAATAACGTAATAGAATATAGCTGAAATTTTCATCATCTCATTGATTTCGTTAATCTTCGAAATTTCAAATTAACAATATAAACAGCTTTAGCGTAAACTTCCTTTAAAGGCTTGATAGAGAGTTTGTTTTAAAGAAATGTTAATCAGTTTGACTTAAAGCTCGGTCAGATAATAAAATCAGATTGCTCTTCAGCAGAAAAAAATATTTTTAATTAACTTTCATCAAAACACTTAACAAATTAGTAAAAGATAAATATAATGATCCCATACAACCGACACCACTTACATTAATTACATGCCTTATTAATTACAAATTAGTTCACCAATAAATTACAAAATACTTATACATGTAAACTAATTAATTCTTAGTCAACTTATGACGAATAATGTTGATACAAATAATGTTCATTTTTAATCTTGGAACTACTGTCTACTAAAGGCATTGTAGCGTTCGGCACTTGGAAAGATACCATCGACTTTTATATACAGACTTTAATTTGTAACTATGAAATCATAATAACTTCATTATTATGTACCAACATCTAAAGTATATAAAGCTCCCAAAATATTTATTTGGATACTATTGTATTGACATATTATAACATTGTACATATTGTTGTCTGTCGTAAATTCCACATTCCCTATTTAAAATTAAGTAATAAATTTTATTTTTTTTAATTTGCGAGGATTCAAGATGTAGAAAATACAATGGCTGTAAATGTCCATTACCACGATGGACACGCAGAGTATTTTACTTCTTGACTTAACTTGAAAACAAAATAATTTTCAGCCGCTTTAAAAATTTTAATGCGGGTTTCTTCGGCACTGAGTGGGAGGGAAGAAATTATGGTTGAAAAGTCAGAGTTTTAACGTAATTCCGTAAAATTTAGGTACTTGCCAAATTAGTTAGCGATCGGTTAGACATTGGGACGTAGGCAATTAAATAACAAATATACATTTAAATGTTTAAACATTCAAATTTATGCACAAACTTTCGGAATGATATTAATTTAATAACTGCTGTTTTCTTTAACATACTTTTTGGCTAAATTTTATCAGGGAGTAATGGATATTTATTACTCAACAGTACATTTCTAGTTTTATTAATAAGTTTATCAACTTGTGTAACCACGAAATTTAACAGATTATATATATTTAATAGATATAGCACATATTTTTTTGTCTTTTTTTAAAAAATAACATTGTTATGCTTGGTTAATTGTAACCAGACAGCTCAGTCTTATTTTCATGCATATAAAACCGACTTCAAAATGCTTTTTATACAATAAGCAGGTAGTAATATTTTTGCAAATATAAAGTATTATCATTGATGACAATCTGTTAGGGACAAACAATATATATGTAGTTGCATATTTCGAATTTTATAGCATAACGCTAGCTATACATTGACTTTTGACATTTGAATTTGTTAACATTTTCTCATATCTACTAAAAACTAGACTACCTACCATTATACTTTTATTACAATCGATTGCACAGTTTCTACATTTTAGATTTTGTTTAAAATCAATGATAAATTACATATCACAAAAAATAAAGGAAAAAAACACATAACAAAAAGGTTTAACAAGTGCCTAAAAACGAGAGAATAAAGATTAAAAAACTAATTAAAAAGGCTAAAAGTTACATATCGCCCTTATGTGTAATCACCTAGATTTTGAAGTCGGTTTAAGTTTTAAAATTATTACATGTTACAACATTTTATAGTTGAGATCTTAGCATGTTAACATACCTTGCCTTGGCGGAGCAGGGGATCTGAAGCCTTTAAGAGGGGGCTCACCACCTGCTTGAAGGTCTCTATACGCCGCTCGCCTCTCAGCAGGAGACAACGGGGCCTCTGTGTCTTCTCGTCTCCGGAATATCAACGTTGAGTCTGATTCATATCCGGATTCTTTAAGAGCTCTGAATAAATTATAATCTTATTAATAAAATATACTACGTATTATTTTAATATATTTTATCAATGAACCAGTTGCCTCCATCTTTATTGGGTATTAAAGTTATTTAACTTTGCTGCAAGAGCCTGCTGAGGTATAGGAATATTTTTAAAGGTCTCTACATGCATACATGAAAATAGGGCGACGTGTTTTGACATTATAGCAGATCATACAAACATTCACACCCATTCACGATTTCGCATTGGTATACCTATAATAAAAGTAGACATTAGAGGCACTTAACTAAGATTTAATACATACCTTGCCATATTGGATTTCGATAATATAGTAGATGTTATATCTTTCTTCTCTTTAGGTGACGCAGTTGGCAGTGACGAATTTGAAACATGCTGCTGCAAGAAAAACGTGAACTTATTCCACTAGTACCAACAACATAATAGTATGTTTCTACAAGTTACAACAATTAGAAAAATACAGGCATTAATGACAACTTAACGTAATATAAGAAAATATTGGATATATTCGTATATGCATACACATTGGCACATTGCATTTAGCAAATCATCTTAATTAAAAAAGCCTTTGCAAAAACCCAGAAAAGCATATTACAAAAGAATTTAAATCTATAGATACATATTTATTAACATTTACTGGAGCTGGAAATGGCATATACCTTTGTCAGGAAGTATCATAGTAAAAAAGCATTTTTATAACTTTAACACGCCACATTTAGATGTAAGCAAATGTACACAAATTCTAAAGCAAAAGTAAAGCATATTCATTAAAAATATACCATTTTGTGAAATCACTGTTGTAGATAAAACAACAATTTTAATCTTATATATATAAAAGAAAGTGGTGTTAGTTACACTACTTATAACTCAAGAATGGCTGAACCGATTAGGCTGGAAATATGTGGGGAGGTAGCTACCTCTAGGTAGGAGGTAGGTTCTAAGCTGAACCGGGAGAAGGACATAGGATACTTCTTATCCTGTTCGATTGTAAGGAAACTGGGAAAACAACATTTTAATTCACCCATACAAATTGAACGGGCGGAATGAAGTTCGTGCAGGTCGGCTAGTACTCGACAAAACAAAAATTTGTTTTTAAGTATATTAAACTTCATTGTAATTGTTCTTCACTGCTAGTGAAGGTTAATAAAGAAATAAACATACTATGTTAAAAATTAGACAAATTGATTTAACCCTTAGCTAATTATAACTGTTGTACGGGTGTTTGTCAACGACACTATCACCAGATATACCTACTAATGTAGCTACCGGAATGAATTTATTTTACAATTTTACGCTAGTAAATGGCGAGCATAGGCTTACCGTCACTAACACCGTGACATATGACTAGGCGGTAAAGTCTCGCAGTGACTCGCCTAGAAGATACCACCGCTTTACTTATTCCTGCCGCTATTATGTCTAACATCCAAATGTAATTTGTAGGCGTTCACCTAGATTGGTTTTCGGAGGATAATTGTTAAAAAAAAATTAGCTCTGGAAAATATATCGACGTTATTGATGTATCACAACCCTATGGTATTTCATATTATATACAGGATCAACCGGGTAACGTAGGTACTCCTATTAACAGAATACAACAATGTCAAAGACTGTTATTAAGGTTGCAAGAACAGGTAAGGCTATACTAGATGTATGGAGTAGGTTGTAATCTATAAATTAATATGTGATGCCAAAACTTTTGACCCCTTTTTTAGACAATAACAGGACCATAAAATTTGGCACACGTACAGTTTATGTGTAGGAGAAGTGCAGAATGCCAAAATTTTTCAATAATAATGCTTATAAAGTACATCAAATTAATAAATAAAACGTTATCCACACTACCATGCATTTGACATACACAAACAAATATATTGATGATAACGATAAAAGATCACAGATGGCGCACTAAAAAGTTTGGAAACAAAGTAGTTGGTCTTCAAAAATTAAGATGGCGTTCTTATCAATAAGATATTGAAATTTATTATGGTCGAATTTTGACCAACGGGTGACCAATAGTAGGTAATTATTTATTCAGGTATAAAGCACTTTAGCAATAGTAAAAGTCTTACATTGCTAAGTATTAAGGTCTTTTGCATGATATTACATCGATGTTCAACTAGAAGTTCTTAATAAAATATTTGACATAAGTAGTTGATTTATAATCGATTCTACTTACTAAGCATTGATTTACACAAGTTTTGTTAACTAAAAGTTAGTAACACATATAAGAAGATATAGTTTGAAAGTTTTATGTAATTAAACGTAAAAGATGCATATTGCATGCAAATGTGTTTATTATGTACAGGTAAAATACATGAGTTATGAAATGGCTTTTTACAAGATTTTATTATTACTGTACGGCCTACTGCTATCATCAAAACATAGAGTCGTTGCATTTTAAAATGCAAATACAAACGTCTTTCGCTTAAATTACTTAGACCTTTTATTATATTAAAAATGCATACATCATATCTAATCATAGTATAAAGTGACATAAAAAAGGGCTTGGATATGTCTGTACAAAAGAATACAAGTGACTGTTAATACGCTTATATACACACTAATATATTCGCAAAAATAGTTTCCATTCAATAAAAAAGAAATTAAATCTGGCAGAATTCATTGACATTCCTCTTTTTCCGTCGAAGGTCAAAAGTGTTAATCAAGGCTTTATGTAAGTTGTTGGACATTCGATTAAAAGGAAACACGATTTTAGACCGTGAATGCATGAAAATATCTGTATGTAAAGCCAACTAAAAATATGGTTAAATTATGTTTTAAAATTTAAACACACATTTTACGTACGTACGTACAAAAAACATAAAGTTGGGTTCACTGAAAAAAATTAGTAAGCTTTTAAATCATATCGAAGCCGGGCATTTCCAATTCATACAATTAACAATCTGAAAGCTTCCCTGTGGTCTAAAACCTTACAGTTTATTGTATCTCATAAGCTTTTTTAGGCATTAAATGAACTTAATATAATTTAGGTAAGAATAAAAATTTAATTAGTAAATTGCAACTGTTAATTTTATTTTTACATATTTTTTATAAGATTTAGTAATTAAATAAATACATTTAGATGCTTATAAATAGCTTTCTGAGAGTCTGTTACTTGCACCTGGATATTTTAGAAGTATTTTTAATTTTAAAAACCTGACATGAATTTTAAGTATTTATCATGAATCGACATACGAATACTAAAAGTAAACGGTCGCCGCCCTTATATATTTGCAACCGGAGGTTAGCTGCACATACAAAGCGAGCATAAATTTTAAAGTTTACTCCATTCCGCGTATAGTAAGGTTGTTTTTACCTCCTATATTGTTAATTTTAATGTTGCTATAATAGCGCTTTTTGTAAGTTCAAGAATTATTAATTAATTATAATTTCTTAGAAAAACTTTCAGATTGTTTTTACTCCGCAAATCAGCAAACTTTAAACTAAAGTAGGAACCACACATGCAAATATGTTATTGAACCTTACGCTCTTCTGGATGGCGCGAGCGAGCAATGTGGTGTAGGGGGGCAAAGGGGAGTTGTCGTCTAGCCACTGTTAGTACCAGCGAGCGCACCCAAGTCGGCAATGAACATTTATGGTTATGTTATAAATGGGTATAAATTCCCATTCTTTAAATGCATAGAAATTTGTGGGAATTAACGGTTGTGTTAATTACAGCGTCAATCACATATTTAAAAGGAATAGTTTAGTATATTTTATAATGGTGGTAATTGTGATGTTCACAAACTAAACTAATTTTAGATGCATGCTATATTTTTCAAATGAAACAAAAAAAAGAGATGGAACGTTCTAGACATGTCAGATTAGTCCAAACATGGCAAATTGTGATGTTTTTAAGCAAAGTTTTCCGAGTGATCTATTAAACGTCTGTAGAAATGACGTGTACGGTCTAATTTGACAGCAGCAAAAGTGTTTTGTTTCTTTCTTTTACTTTAGTTGAAAGAAGACAGCGATAACTTAAAATTAGGTTAGTGAGTGCGCAACAAAATTACCACCAACACATTATTAAAAATTGTTAACGAAGTTATGTACAGATTTGGTGAAAACTATAAGCTAATGTATAACTTATCAAAAACTATTCTTTATCGGGTGCTGATAGACTTGAACATTAACTACAAAATATCGAGCATTCGCCGTTTTTATATTCGTCGAACGCAATAACGAGCCGAGCCAAACATAGAGCCAAACATTGCCAACACATTTTCATGAGTATCCTAGTGACCGCTATAGTCGATGCTCGTTAAAAAATATTCTTTACGATGATGTCGGACTTGACGGTCGTGTGTGCTGCATTTATATTAAATCCATTCTATATTTATATTATCTGCATTTATCTGCATTTATATTATATCCATGGACAACTCACACAAATTGAATCTAACCCCAAAGTAAGCAAATTATATGCTTGTGTTATGGGTGTTCGTCAACGATACTAATACATAGAGATACTTAAATAGATACTAGAATAAATTTAATAAACACCCAGACCTTGAAATGTAGACATCTAAATGTTCATCACACAAATGTCCCCCGTCGGGAATCGAACCCGAGCCTCGCGGTTGGTCGATGTAGTTAGGCGTATACGCTAGCCACTTGACCAACGAGGCGGTCAAAAAAAAATTCATTGGTAATTCTCATTACGTGAAAAAAACAGAGCAACAGGGATGCAGAGAGGGAAGTCTCAGAGCAGAGCATCTTAGTGCAAAAAGCTCGAACAATGCTCGCTAGAATGCTCGCCAAAACGCTCGATAGAATGATCGTTGAAATGTTCTCGTTATTTTTCTTTGATGTAACATTCGCACAAATGCTCATTACAAGTGAATGCTGAAGTCTGGCAGCACCTTACAGTTGTAAGTTAATTATGTATGTAAAACATAACATTATCAATATCTTTGAAATTATGAAATGAGAATATCGCATCTATAATTCCACTATTCCTTTTATTAATGTGATAAAATCAATAAGCCATTGTAATTAGATGGATTCACTCAAAAAAGTTAAATGATTAAATAACAGAATTACATTTATTAACGCGTTTACTTTACATATATATGTGCATTTTTTAAATCATTGCATTTGGTTTTCATTAAATCAATTTTGTAACTACATAACATATCACTTTTCTGAAATATCCTAAATAAATTTCAAAAAGATTTAAAAAAATATACTATTTTGAAGAAAACGTAAAAAAAATGTCATTTTATTATTTTAGTTAGATTGGACAATTTGAATAAACGTTAGAAAATTTCCTTAAATTAAATTTTACCGTAAAATTTTTTCTATTTTTTTCTATAAAATCGATATCCATATTCATAATCTTACGCTGGGTAACAGACGTAAGCACTACGACTGCGAATTATTGTAAACTAACGGCCTGCCCCGGCTTCGTACAGGTGTAAAATATACTCATAAACTTTCATCTTCGATCACTTTATCTATTAAAAAAAACCGCATCCAAATCCGTTGCGTAGTTTTAAAGATTCAAGCATCGGAAGGGACATAGGGGCAGATGAAGATACTTTTTTTATACTATGTAGTAATCATCACTATATAGTATAAAAAAGTAGCTTCCTCGGAGTCTTTACTGTTTACAAGAAAAAAAAAATGATATGATTATTCAAAGAAACTCCAAAAAAGGAGCAGGAGGTCCTCAATTCGACTGCATGTTTGTTACGCGATTACTCGGCCAAAAGTTAACTGATTTTGATAATTATTTTTAAGAAATATAGGTTATAATTTTGAGATGGTCCCATGTTAGTTTTATCAAGATCCACACCGAAAAAAGTTTGTGTGGGCGATTCACACACAATAGAAGTTAAACTTCAGTAAATCGACAAAAGAATGAGATGAATATTTATTTGTGTCTCTTATCTGCAAAAGAATGAGATGAATATTTATTTGTGTCTTTTATCTGCAAAAGAATGAGATGAATATATATTTGTGTCTCTTACCTGTTGTTTTTCCGTTGCACCCGTTTTGAGATCACAACGATTCTAAAGAAATTTCACTTCAAAAATACTAGAAGGATGTTTATAGAATTAATGTGGGATTATTTTGGAACCATAAGCAATCTATAGAAAAACAACTAAGTATCCAATGAAATAGACCAAGTTAGTTTTTGCAGCTTTACTGCGCTTCATTATTTATTATCAGAAGAAATTAGAATTCTGTACATATTTCAGCTTATAAATCCACAGCAATATTGGATAAATTTTAAACTTTGTAAAATCATACCTTTTGTATTACTAGAAATATTTGAATACGATATAAATTATTTTCAGGAAAAAATGTTAAGGGTCGACAACAGTTATTACTTAAGGATATGAAAAATAGATGTTGGCGATTCTCAGACCTACTCAACATGCTCACAAAATTTCATGAGAATCGGTCAAGCCGTTTAGCACGGGACCGAACATGGTGACACGAGAATTTTAAATGTAAGATATTCATTGGATCTCTACATTTGTGTTACGATGGGATTTTCTCTAAACTGTACGCACTTCAATAGATGTATTGAAAGTAGAAACCAGTAAAGATGAAAAACATTCGCAAGAAATAAAAACATATCTATATATATAAAAGAAAGTGGTGTTAGTTACACTATTTATAACTCAAGAACGGCTACACCGATTAGGCTGAAAATTGGTAGGGAGGTAAGTTAAAACCGGGAGAAGGACATACGATACTTTTTATCCTTTTCAATTGTGAGGAAACTGGGAAAAACAACATTTTAATTTTTCCTATACAAACTGAACGGGCGGAACGAAGTTCGCGGGAACAGCTAGTATAACTATAACAATATAACTGAAATAATGAAAACCAGCACATGATAGGTTATTATAATGAACAATGTTGATGCAAATAATTTGTAAGAACATCGAAATTTGAACAAATGATTTAGTTTCTGTTATCACAAATACACACATAGATATTTAGATGAAAAGGTTCGTACCCCGTCAAAAATGTCCATGACCTCGTCCCACCACTAGAAAAAAAATATTTGGTTGCTTAGTTATACTACGTAACTACAAACTGGGGCTATTTTTGTGACACATTAGCTGTTCCCAACATTATCTCCTATTTTTGTGCACGTGTGTATGTTTTCTTATTTTTGTGTAAACACACATGATGCTCGAAACGCTATTTGGTATTTCTTTTCATATGTGGGGGTTAGAAAGATTAGTTAATATAATAATATTATCTAAGTTTATACAATATGTTTTGAATCTAGCTCTATAAAAAAGGTAAATACGAGCATTACCGTATGAGAGTTGCATTTAGATCGAAGAATTTTGACAAGTACTTAAGCAACATGTCTTTGGGTTTTACTTCCATAACTTTAAGTAAGTTAGTATCTTCACGCCCGTAACCCCAAAAAGATAGGCAAAGGTTTGTACCTTTTATCAGTCCCAGTTACGACTAGCCGAAGATACTAAGTCCTACAATGTGATAAGTTTCAAACCTATCGCTAACAGGGCACATATCCAACTATGGGCAACGTTTTTTTTATTAGAAAATTAAAAAAAATACATTTTTTCTTTGTTATCTGACCCCTGAGTCGAACCCATGTCCTTATGAAGTTAAGTCCAGCAACGAACCTCTACAGCATAGAAGCGACTAGACGACTAACATTTGTTTGTTTAAAGCAGCTAAAAGTCAAATAAACTGTCTTGTTTTTCGATATAAGGTCACCTGAGGTAATTGCGTCTTTGAGGTAATTGCGTCTATTGGATATTTCTCCAATCTTATTTAAAATAAAAATACTTTCGCCATCTATGCTACTTTATT
>NJDD01000018.1:101695-112312 GCA_002245505.1 Calephelis nemesis
TTGTTTTAAAGTTCATTTGTAATTAAAGATTTTCTATAACTATTATATATATTTTGTAAAAAGAATTCAAACTTCGCCGAACTCAAAATGGTACGCAATTACCTCAGGTGACCTTAATACAATATTTTTTTTTATTTTCAATAAATAAAACAAATCACATTCTACACCTTGTAATTTTAAAACAACTGATTTATATTAGTAATCGTCAATTTGCTAAAAAAAAGATAATGTTGGAAACCACTAATCCTATATTCATAACTAAATAAGTAAATAGGATAATAATACTATATAATGTAATTTACGTGTTATATGAAATGGATGTGAAGCTATAGCTAATATTAGTTATTCCCCCATTTCCAAAATAATCAAGAATTAAATGGTTCACCTGCTTCGCTTCCTTATCAATGACAGAGGATCTTCCAGGCACATAGTTCTCTATTCTACCAGGTTGGTTCTTGTAAACTTCTTGACTAGCTCTCGCTGACGCTAATGTACTGTACCTAAAATACAATTAGTTAATTAGTTTTATTCATTTGTATTAGTATGAATATACCATTTTGTGTGTGTTACTACTTAACAACTTATTAATCCACAACTCATTTCAAAATTCTGAAAATAAGCTATGTCAATGTTCAATACTAGTATATTCCAAAAAAAGTAATTAAAGGCTTCAGGAGCACTTTCAAAATCAAAAATTCAAAAAATAATTATTTTAAAAATCAAAAAATAAAATCAATATATAGTCGATTTCAGGAAAACAAAAATATAGATGCGTTGGTAAAGCCGCGGGCTTAGGCTGTTTTGTTAGTATGTTTTGGAAATGTTTTCACTTTAGACTTCACGGTTTATTAAACTATTTAAACAAACCTATACGAATATACACGTTTTTTGCCACCAGACTTAATAAATAAGCGCAAATTAAGTTACTCAAATGACACCAATTTTGGCGGGAAACGTAATAACTTTTTTAATTAATTTTGGGATAAGGTTCAATCTCTTGTACTGCCTAATAAATCTAAAGAAATAATCCAGACTTAATGTACCATAAGTAAACGAAATAATAATATCTGATCCTCTTAAAATTCTTTGAAAGTATTGTACGAGGGTCGGATCTCATTAGTACTTTTATCTACGTTTTTTATTTGTTCACCAATCAGTGGGAATTTTCTAAATAAATTTTGTTATGGATTTTTATATTTTTAAGGAATTGAACTTAAACTACGAGGTATTCTAGTCCAAGACATTTCAATAAAATTGTTATCTGATGAAGTACGTGAATTTATAAAATGTAACGGGTAGCTTTATTTCATGGAAGGAAAAATAGTTAAATGCTATGTAGGAGAAGACACAGGCAGGAAAAAATCATCTAAAATATAAGATAAAATTTAAAATATACATACGGGCATAATTTTTTTTCTCTTACAAATAATTTTACAAAACCAAAGCCTTTAAATTCAACCAAATAGACTTGGGGACTGATATCTGCACTAGGATACCTTGTGTATCCTAGCAGATCACCAGGCCCCCAATTCAGAAAATGGATTTTGTAGTAGAAATTCCTGTATACACTTGATTCAGCAATAAAATATGTATTAAAAAAAAATTGTGTGTGTACCTACTTATGTACAAGCGTTAGAAGTTATACTTCTTCGGCGTAATAAGATAAAAATCTTTTAAAAAATTTTATCATTTGCCTTATTTTACATTTGTAGATAAAATGACACTAACCATAGAAATAAAGAAATATTGTGAATACAGTTGTCAGTTCTCACGCAAACATACGTAGATGTCCTTACTTTTACTTTGTTGGTACCTTTTTTTGAAAAAATAAAATGTTATCTATAGCTAACTTCATCATGTCGGTTTTTCGTGACGGTGTGCGCGCGCATCGTAAAAATTTACCCTCATCATTTTTTCCTAACTTGCCAAAAGAAGTATAACTTCAAAAACAGTAATGTTAATATTATAATGACAGGATTGTTAGACACAAATGATAGATTTTCAAAGATTATAAGAAGAAATTATTAACTATTGGTTAACTTTGGGAGAGCTCTACGTCAATGGGATGGTAGAAAGTATTTAATAATGATAACTTAAATTATAGTGCGAGTGATATTAAACTATTAAGTTACCGGTGCACTGCTATTCAATGATATTTCATAGGGCTTCAAATTTTTAGCTAAAAGTTATTACACTTGCCACACACATTTATACAAACTTTATTATTTATTAAGATTTATATAACCAATAACAATAACTAAAACATACTTATTGCTAGGCAGGTACGGACTCTCGACATTGTTTCTACTTTCTTCTTGCACTGATGCTGTTCTTCTTCTAGGGCCTGACGTGACATCACTATCGTATGCATCGCTCCACGTGCTTGACGCGAGCCTGCTACTCCGACCTTCTGGCTCGCTTAGGTAACCAGACCGTGGGTCAAAGTACGCATATTGTGATCTATTGCTTCCAGGCCTTTGTAGTGCTTCACGTTCTGTAAAAAGTAAAACACTTTAGTAGGTGTATCGGCAAAGAGCTATTTATTTCTTTCATTTTTACGATAAATTTAGTATGAAAAAGTAGATGAAGGGTTAACGTCAAACAGAAGTGGGTTGTTTGAAACAAAATTCTTTTTAATAAGTGAAATAAAATTATCACTACTTAGTATGAAACAAAGTCGCGTTCTCTGTCCCTATGTTCCTTTGTACGCTTAAATCTTTCAAACTACGCAACGGATTTTGATGCGGTTTTTTCAATATATAAATTGGTTAAAGATGAAGGTTTTTATGTATATGTAATACATGTGCAAAGCTGGGGCGGGCCCTTAGTTTATGACAATCCGTTAATCCAGTTGAATTCAAAGGTTAGAGAACATTTGTAAAACATTAGCTATGTACCATAATATTCTTCACCATACATAAAGTATCTTCACGCCCATATCCCCGAAGATGTAGGCAGAGGCACAACCAGGGCACCCACGACTAGCCGAAGACACTAAGTCCCACAGAGTGATAGGTGGCAAGCCTATCGCCAACCGGACACATATCCAATCCCGAGCAACATTTTTTTATTAGAAAATTGGAAAAACCCAATTTTCATTTTTGTTGCCCGACCCGGGATTCGAACCCGGGACCTCATGTAGTCAAGTCCAACACCTGAACCGCTAGACCACAGAGGCAATAACAGTAGGTTCACTATATATAACAGGTAGATTCTACATTAAGTGTTTCCAGCAAGTCAGCAAAAAAACGTACGTCATTTTAACTTGGAAAGTCCAAAAAGACTGTTAAAACAACAAACTACATCATTAAGCTTCATGGTTCTTTTTGATGTTTTAAAATATAGAGGACAAACATCGGGTCTCACAATGGTAAGAAATAACAATCGACTATAGACCCCATTGATGTTACTGGTGTGTCGCTATTTCATACGGGTTTCCAAGCTACGTGTGAAAGTTTTCCGGTTACTCAACCCTCCAGCACGGAACGCGACAATGGTAAGCATGGATGCTAACTCGACAGGAATAGGTAAGGTGGTACTACCAGTCCGGTAAAGTAGCACTGCATCACCTACACACTTACAACCCTACAGCTCTAGTGGGATAACCCAGTATCTTAAATGTACCAGAGGGGGATCTTAAATGTACCATGGATTCGTCACATCCAAACGTCGACAGTATGAAATATATATTTTACATTACTAGGTGATAGAGTTTCGCAGCGGCTCGCCCGGTACGGTATCACTGCCTTACCTATTTCTGCCGCCATAACGTCAGCGCTTGCCGTTGAAATATTCCGTTCGGAGGATAAGGTATCCGGTAAACTTACTTTTTCTTGAGGCTTAACATTCCAGCCTCAGGTTAACGCACCATTACTACCTTCGGTGTCTCTAGCGTGAATTTCTTACCATCTTGAAGTCCGACTGTTTGTTTGCCTTCCAATATCATAAAAAAAACATTACACAGCTGAATCAACCCACCCCAGCACCGAAACATGCCATAGGTATGTGGTCTACAGGTTCCCCTCAATAACTCCATGCTTAAACAAGATATTCTTTATCACTACCATCATTTCTGTATGAAGGTATGTAATTGTTAGGGATGCCATCAATTCTTTTTAAGGAATACAATATTTGTAAGATAAATAGTAAATCAATTTATACAGATTACATGTACAGATAGATGCAAACAACAATTAAAAGCTAAGAATGCTAATAATTTTTAATTCATGCTTAACTGACAACTGCAGCCATGTTAACGACCATTGTTAATAAACTATCAATGGTAATTTTATTTACAGTTTTTTTAATGGAGGCTTAATATATTTGTAACTAGTAACAGCATTAGGGTATGCCCGATTAGGCCCGCTCAGGATGCTGGAGACCGCCCAGGACGCTGGAGAAAAACGGGCTTTAAATAGGTCGTTCAACAAGTTATACTCGTAATGTTCCTTTAACTCAGCAAAAAGTAGCAAAATATCTTTGCCCAGGTCTCTGCTAGTTCTAAAACTGGCACTGTTTGTGGTGACTTTCACTCTTATTGAGAAAATCATAAAAGAAATTTATTTTTTAAAAGATAATATGGTTTTCAGCCCGTACTGAAATATATCAATCTGTAAGGGACTTAAAGAAGATCCGATTTTTACCAGCTAAGAATGGTATTGCTACTAAATTAGATAAATAGTAGGATTATTTAACCACGGTTTCATATCCGTAGTTTAGGAATCTTACTTACCCTTACCCTGGATAGGTTATTTAGATTGGTCGTTAATTTTGATTTATTTAAATCTATAAAGTTAGTAGATAATAAATCAGTAGACCTTCCTAATACTGTTTGAGAGAATTTCCCAAAATCATTTGGAAAAGTAATATTTATATACATTGATATAATCACACGAATAAATAGGCCAACTATTATTTTTTTAATGTTTTTTAATCATGATAAACAAAACAAAAAAGAAAAGCATTTCGTTTGGCATTTATGAAAAGCATTTTGTTAGATGAAATTATAAAATAAATTTGGAAAAAATATAATCACCTCGTTGATTTTTGTACCGAATTGTGACATAATCCTCTGAAAAAGAATATATATGTGTAAATAACAAAGAATACTAGCTACATTAAATAAAGAATAAGATAAAGGAAAATAAGTAATGCTAAAATAAAAGATGCATATTAAGAAAATAATTAAATTATAAAAAAACCGAAGTTGTATGCTACAAATGCCTAGCGCTACAGGGAAACAATTTTTTTCACAGTAAATTTTAACATAATGTACGGCAAATTTCAAAGATTTTAAGACAATAAGATAAAAGCATAACTTTCTGTAAATTTTAAAGTACGAAAAAATTAAAATCGGTGCAGTAAAAGCCAAGTAACGCAGGCGAAGTTGCGTGCAACTGCTAGAACTTCATAAGTAGGTAATTGTTACGAATATTTGTATTATATTGCACTAGCTGTTAACTGCGACTTCGCCCGCGTTTTCGCAAGAACCCGTTGTGCGATCGAAACGTAGTTTTTATGTTAATCCAGGTCACAGTCTATCTGTGTTCGAAATTTCAGACAAATCCGTTCAGCCATTCTAGCGTGAAAGAGTAACAAACATACACACATTCTTACAAACTTTCGCATTTATAATATTAGTAGGATGCTCCTGTGTAACTTGAAATAAACTACGAGTACTAAGTTTAAAAGACTTCTTTGTGTTTAAATACAATTTATATGATTATTTCCCTGTAACGCCTGTAAGATTACTTAACATTGAGAACAAACAACATGTTTAAAACTTAGGTATTTTTAAAAACTCACCATCGTATTTGTTTTTGTGAATTGTGTCATACATTTTTTTGTACCATCGTGATGGATCTTTTACTTCCTGAAACGAAAATAAATCATGTTATTTCTCATAAATATTACTATCGAGTTTAAACACAATATTTTTTTGGAAGATGGACCCTCTGTTGCTCATCACAAAAAAAATGCCCGTTAAAAAACGGAAAAAAATATAATTATTCAGCGATTAATATTTGATACTTGAAGAGTATATTCATGTTTTTACAACTTCACCGGGATATACATTTTACACAGGCACTGTGGTCTTACTAATATTTTTTACTGTAGTTATTTTATTGTGGAAAAAATTTGGCCGTATATGGCAATACCACAGACGCAAATAAGTGATAGATGTGATAAAAATAGGGCATACAAAGATAGTTGTCAGTTTCTTAAAGGCAAACAATATATAATAATAATAGTATGCGATAGTTAGATATATTTTCACTATTTTCCTCCCGTTGCGCTTAACGGAATCGCTACTCTGTTGGGTAGATAAATAGCATATACTCCTCTAACTTCAGATTACATGGGTACCTATAATTCTTACTGCCCTTGGGATGTAATATAGTATAATATTATCTAGTGTTTCTGCGATTGCTGAAGACCATTTTTATCTTTAATCATCTGTTTCATCGATTTGTTTGTAATAATAAAATATCTAACTCAGAAACAATTTATATATACTGTAGTGGTATACTATGTTGGAGAGATATAAAACGGTAAACTTGCACATTTTCATTCCATTGCAAGGATAATTGTCTCTTACCATCAGGAAAGCTACCTGCTTGCTCGCAATTTTATACCATAAAAACTTACTGATCTTAGAGCTACAGGCATTCCGTCTTTGGTAGTTGGTCCTATTCCGTCGATTTTCTTCGGGGCATCTGCCATCTTCCGACTGCTTCGTTCGTAGTCGCTCCTCTCTGCCTCGCTTTCACTGGCGTACTCCTTACGTAAAGCATGCACTGGAAAAAAAAATACATTAAAAAAAATTAAGTAGGTATTAGCTGGCAAAGCCGAAAATAAGATTTCTCAGGTATATACCACCTGTTGCTATGTAATATAAATTACAACATCTTGTTTATATACCTACCAACTTTATTAAAATAAAAAACAAAATCAGTCGGGCCGTTTAAGAGGAACTGGTCATATTTACCGTATTACGATTTTTAAACAAAATAATAATAAATATCCCAGGACAAGTTACACAAGTTGAATCTAACCCCAAAGTAAGCAAATTATATTGGGTTATGGGTGTTAGTCAACGATTATATATTAATCAATTTGATAAACATCCAGACCCGGAAATGCAGACTTCTACATGTTCATCACACAAATATCTGCCCCCGTCGGGAATCGAACCCAAGCCTCGATGTGGGTCACTGTGGTTAGGCGTATACGCTAGCCACTCGACAAACGAGGGGGTCGTATTATATATGAAATAGATAATTTGATTAAATAAATAATTAAATAAAGTGCTATATGCTATGATATGCTAAATGTCAAAACACTGAGTCTGGAATGTGTTAGTCAATAATAAGTAGCATTCAGTAGATATTAAGCACAAGTGGTTTTAAAGTAACCACGGCTTATACGTCGAAATATTGGTAAAAAAACTTCATCTTGTAAACTAAACCAAATCACAGATAAATAAGAAATTTGATCGCAAATTTGATCGTTAAGTAATTTCTGAGATTTTTTCAAACAAACTTAGTGACACTTGAGTTTTACAAAGGCTGTTGCATAAAGGTGGACTGGTGGGTCTTAAACTCAACCCGTAACAGAAACTACGGGTATGGAGAGACCGAGCTAAAACTTGGTATACCTAAACATATAATAACATAAATATTCGTCGTGATGCGGTTTTTTGTACATTCTCCCATACACATGTACATGGTAGACAAATATTTGTTGTTTATACAAATTTGAAGTTATCCAATCGTGACAAAATGCGTCACGCAGGTATTTTGTAACCAGAAAGCAGGTTTCTTGTTACAACAATGTGTTTCATTCCCTAAGAAGAGTTTCAGAACCACGTGAGTAAAGACAACTGAGAACATGTAAATATCATTATTATAGAAGTGGATTTAATTTTTTTTATGACATTGGAAGGCAAAAAGCAAACGAATTTCCTGAAAGTAAGAAGTTCAGGTTGCCTAGAGACACCAAAGGTGGTAACAGTGCAATCTAAATTCGGGATATTAAGCGTCGAGCAAAAGGACATTTACCGGCTACCTTACCCTCCAAAACGGAACACGTCATGACGTTGTGGCGGCAGGAGTAGGTAAGGCGGTGGTACCAATCCGGGTAAGTCGCTGCGAAATTCTACCACCAAGTCAGATGTCACGTTGTTAGTGACGGTAAACCTACGCTCGCCCTTAACAAGCTGCCTTGCATGAAGGCAGATGCTCTATTCTGCAAAGGAGCCCGGACTAACACGGGCTAAAAGAAACCATTATACTTATAGTTATGTTGGTCACACACAATTTTGTTCTGGCTGGGAGACGAACTTGAGTCTTGTTAATTGGTGATGCTAAGTAAATAAATAAATAAATATCCCCGGACAAGTCACACAAATTGAATCTAACCCCAAAGTAAGCAAATTAATAATCAACGATACTAATACATAGAAATACTTAAATAGATACCAGAATAAATTTAATAAACATCCAGACCCGGAAATGCAGACATCTAAATGTTCATCACACAAATGCCCCCGTCGGGAATCGAACCCGAGCCTCGCTGTTAGTCGATGTAGTTAGGCGACTAGGCTAGCCACTCGACCAACGAGGCGGTCGAAAGTGTGTATCGCTCGAGCTCTAATAGGAATTTAAATTACCAGGATCGCCTCTCGGTGGTGACGGTCGATCTCGCGGCAGCCGAGGATCTCGTTCTTGTTGTATGTGACTGGAGCTGTGTGACAACTGACCGTCTGGAAAGATTTTACAATACATATCAATAAATAATTAATGAAAAATCATCTTCACGCCCATATCCCCAAAAGTTAGGGAGAGGCACAACCAGGGCACCCACGACTAGCCGAAGACACTAAGTCCCATAATGTAATAGGTGGCAAGCCTATCGCCAACCTTGCACATATCCAATACCGAATAACATTTTTTATTAGAAAATTGGAAAAACCAATTCGAACCCGAAACCTCATGCAGTCAAGTCGACCAACTGAACCGATAGACCACAGAGGCGACATAATCAATAAAAATGTCGCAAATTGTTAAGAAGACTACATTTCTTTATTTATGTTGACATTGCTTATTTACAGATAATTTTACGAATTTTACACTTTTTGAGTTACACTTTTGATGCCTACTTTTTTTTTATAAATTTATAATATTGATGTCGTCTTTAATCAACTCCAAAAGAGGACGAGATTCTCAATTAGCCTGTATGTTTTTTGTATGTTTACTCAATTGTCGAATCGACTAATCGGCCAATAACAAAGAAAAAAGAAAAGAAAGATTGTTCTGAAAAAGGAACCATAGTTTGGCTATTTAAAATCAGTTGGCTCATTGGGCATGATTTCAAGATCTTTTCGTATTGACTTTACCATGAGCCTACTTGTTTTTTGTAAATAACTGTGTAGGTTGACGACCTAATTACTTGTTACATCAGCTATCTACCAGTGAAAGTCCGTCCAAATCAATGCGGTCCAAAAAATGCGGTTGTTTAATTATTACAAACATTTTAATTATATTTATGCATAATGTATGAGGGACCTTTTAGAAACCTTACAATGTATTTCTTCATTTATTTAGTCGCCTTTGTGGTCTAGCGGTTCAGTTGTTGGACTTGATTGCATGAGGTTCCGTGTTCGAGTTCGGATCCGACCCACGGGCAACAAAAAGAAAATTGGGTTTTTTCAATTTTATACTAAAAAAAAGTTGCTCGGGATTGGATAGGTGCCCGGTTGGCGATAGACTTGCCACCTATCACATTGTGGGACTTTTCGGCTAGTCGTGGGTGCCCTGGTTGTGCCTCTGCCTACCTCTTTGGGGATATATGCGTGAAGATAATATATTTAAAAAAAACGATGGTCGGTTTTTGCAGTTTCACTGCGCGTAATTTACGTTCGGCAGTTCAATAATTTTCTGTATTTTGTAAATCATACTAATATTATAAAGAGGAAAACTTTGTTTGTTTGTTTGGTTGTAATGAATAGGCTCAAAAACTACTGGACTGATTTTAATAATTCTTTCACCATTCGAAAGCTACATTATCCACGAGTGACATATGCTTTGTTTCATCCAAATCGGTATAGAAGAAGCCAAGTTACGCAGGCGAAGCTGCGTGAAACTGCTAGTAAGTTATAATCTAAAAACTTGTCTCTACCGGGAATTCGAAAGATAGTTTATAACGGCCAACGTCGTACCTATTTAAACTTTAATAATCATCTAACCCTCGTCACGGTCGTATTGAGACATCTTTCACGCAAATTCTATCTCGTAAGAATTCAGTAGGGAGTCTATAAGCATAAATGTCTATCATCTTTTGTTGATATTCATGTGCACGTCCGAATTTGTAAATATTATTTACTAGCTGTGCCTGCGACTTCGTTTGCGTGGTATTTAACAAAAAGTTCTATGATAAAAGCCTCAGTTAATACTTTTTACATCACCTACGTACTAGTGAAAGTCCTGTTAACATCGGTCCAGCCGTTACAGAGATTAAATAAATAAATATCCCTGGATACCAGAAAATATTTAATAAACACCCAGACCCAGAAATAAAGGCATCTAAATGTTCATCACACAAATGCCTGCACCCGGC
>NJDD01000019.1:0-23078 GCA_002245505.1 Calephelis nemesis
TCTGCGAAATGGACGCGAATTGGTGCGTGGACGCGAATGGACACACATACCCTATGCAACTTTACAAAAATTGGTTCAATAAAGTTTATTGCCAATCCCTACTCCGCTGGAGAAAGTATACTTCGAATCAGGCGTGGTAGGAATAAGAACAAAGATGGCGCGTAACGGAAAAAAGTGACGCGTAACGAGAAAATGTAACACTATTTTTTTTTCCAACCCCGATAAAGAAGTTTTACTTCAAAAAAAACAACATAATTTTATAATTTATTCATTAAAAATAGGTGATCAAAATTACAAACATTGTTCATTGTTGTGTACTACTCTATCATAAACATTTTCTATTTCATTGTTTATGTTAAAATCGTACATCCTTTTATTAAAGTTTTTCATATGATTTTCAGTAGCATCAAACGCGTAACATTCGTCTATTTCAGATTTTGTATGTAAAATGCCTTTGATTTGTATTAATAACAACACACTGGCTTAAAAAACAGTAGAAAATCGTACTAAAACAGAAAACAGTGTTATCACGTCAAAAACAGTAAATCTACTCTTAAAACAGTAGGGTTGGTAACACTGGTCTGGGGTTTTCCTCCTATGCCCCCTCTATATACAATCCTGGCTACGCCCGTGCCCACTAGTTTACGTCAAATTTCAGGTGTCAATATTTAATTGGTTGTCAATTTCCGCTTCTAACCACGAAATATTAAATTATAATAACATTTTTTTACATTAAATGATAGATAAATAAATATTATTTTTAAAAAACGCGAAATATGACGTAAAGAGAAACGACGGGTTTTTTTATGTTATAGATAGGCAAACAAGCAGACAGATTTCCCGATGGTAAGAAATTCACGCCGCCTAGAGACACCAAAGGTGGTAATGGTGCGTTGCCAACCTGAGTTCAGGATGCTAGGCCTCGAGCAAAAATAAGTTTACCGGCTACCTTACCCTCCAAAACGGAACACATCATGACGTTATGGCGGCAGGAATAGGTATGGCGGTGGTACCAAGCCGGGCGAGTCGCTGTGATACTCTACCAAATAGTCAGATGTCACGGTGTTAGTGACGGTAAGCCTATGCTCGCCTTTTACGAGCTGCCTGGCGAGAAAGGCAGATGGTCTATTCTGTAAAGGACCCCGGACCAACACGGGGAAAACTCCGTTGCACTCCGAGAGTGCCGGCAACACGTTATGTGCGACCAAACTAACTGTTCAGCTAACAGAATTGCTAGAGTGACGTTTTGTGTTTCTGGTTGAGAATTTTACTTAGAGAAAAAAAATGTGGTAAAAAGAATTTTCACTACCGTTTCCCTGAAGGAGTAGCCAGAGGTACAACCAGGGCATCCACGAATAACCGAAGACACTAAGTTCCACAATGTGATAGGTGGCAAGTCTATCGCCAACCGGGCACAATATATCCAATCTTAAAATTGAAAAAACACATTTTCACTTCGTTGCTCGACCAGAAAATCGAACCTGAGACCTGAAGGAGTCAAGTCTAAAACCGAACCGCTAAATCACAGAGGCGATTTTTTTGACAACTAAACTGATGAACAGTATTACTATAACATTATCCTGCCAAAAGGTTTACATTGTGGATATCGTGGTACGAAAAGACGACATGAAAAATTCCTGCTACAGGCTCTCCTGGTTCATTAACTAAAATAAATAAATAAATATCTCTGGACAAGTTACACAAATTGAATCTAACCCCAAAGTAAACAAATTGTATGCTTGTGTTACAGGTGTTAGTCAACGATTCTAATACATAGAAATACTTAAATAGATACCAGAATAAATTTAATAAACACCCAGACCAGGAAATGCAGACATCTAAATGTTCGTCAAACAAATGTCTGCCCCCGTCTGGAATCGAACCCGAGCCTCGCGGATGACCGGTGTAGTTAGGCGGGTACGCTAGCCACTCGACCAACGAGGAGACTTTAGGTTTAAGGTTTAACATATACATATTTATATGAACATTTAAGGTTAAAAATGTTTTGGTTATTACGTCACAACCAACTTTTAAATTAACGTCACAACAAAATTTGTTTTACACTCATAATCGTAAGTTTAACATTTTTTTTTATTTTATTGCAAAACAACGTTGCCCGGGATTGTATTGCAACCTATCATATGTAGAACCTCCCGGTGGACTGAAGACCTGGTCAAAGTCGCGGGGAGTCGCTGGTTACAAGCGGCTGATGACCCGTGACCGTGACTTGTGGCGCTCTTTGGGGAAGGCCTATGTCCAGCAGTGGACGTCCTCCGGCTGATGATGATGATATTATGTAGAACTATGTACTTTCAGTTAATCATGGGTGCCCTGATTCCGCCTCAGCCTACCTATTCGGGGATGCGGGCTTGAAGATTTTTATACTCTTTACGACTACAGCAAACATCAACGAGGGAGAGGAGAGGGGGATGCTTTACAAATGCGTATTTCGAGTAACATAGTGTCGATTGTCGATTCTAGTGCATATGGACGTCAGCCTTGAGTGAGGTCGATCACGCCGGGTAATGCATGCGCCCGCGCAGTCTGAACTGTTGTTTTCGACTAGGCGGTGTTACGCAACTTTATTTTGCAGAGGTGTTGTCTATTTTGTTATCTCGTTCATCTGTATACCATACAATTAGGTTGTCTGGGATAAATCATTGGATTTAAAAATTAAGACAAAAAAATTCAAATGACAACTGGTAAAGTTTAAGAAACGTATCTTTGAAATTATAGCTACACTAGCTGTTGCCCGCGGCGTTGCCCGCGTTATTCTAAAGGAGCATCATTTCGGGATAAAACTATACTAAGTTACCCTCTATGTGTGTACTAAATTTCATGAAAATCGGTTCAGCCGGTTTTGAGTGAAGGAGTAACAAACAAACAGACAATCTTTCGCATTTATATCCACATAGTCTAAAACGAAGTCGCTTTCTATTATCTGTGTCTCTACAGTATAGGTACACGCGTAGACCTTTTAAACTATGCAACGGATTTTGATGCGGTTTTTTTATAGAGTGATTCAATAAGAAGGTTCATATACATGTATAATAATAAGTTGGTCCGGGTCCCTTTAGTGGAATAGACTATCTGCCTTTCTACCAGATTGCTCATAAGAGGCGAGACGCTAAATTTTAGGTCATTACCAACAGCTTGCCCGGGAAGGGTCCTTACCAATTCCTGCCGCAACAATGACTCTGTCCTGTTCCAGCCTGAGAGGTAGGGAAGATAGGGTAGAGTAGGACGCGCTGCTAGTTTGTGAACACTAGAATATACAAAAGCAAAATATCTTTAAATTCACTTTGATGTTATTGTAGTTAATATATGAGAATTAGGTCAAAGCTGTGTTACAAAGACGCCTTGTTTCTGCGACAGGCTGTGTTTCATCTGGACTATTGCCAAAGTTGTGCGGTCCAACATTTGCTGTGTCACAGAATACTTTATGTAATAACATGGACGACACAATCGGGATACAACCACGAACTTGTTAGGAAGTTGTACAACGAGCTGCACATATATCTGGGGGGTTACCATAAGCTCTTAAAACAGTACTATTTCAACAATACTAATTGTCAGTCGAGAAAGACAACCTTATGTCGTATACCATAAAGTTGCTTATAAAGGCAGACATTTAGCAAGATGGAAATAATACTGCTTTAAGCGTTCATGGTAGGGCCCCTGAACACTTTACAATACTTTGTGGTGTTTTAAGAGGTGAGTTATGCATTGCTTACTGTACTATTTGACAAAGATAATGTACAGAATTGTATTTTATTAATGAAGTTATCCTTTTTTAAGCATAACTTTTTTTCTAGGTAACAATTAAATAAAATTTATTTTTAGGTATACTGTAGTTCATATTCTGTAATATAAAAATGAATTGCTAAATATGTTGGTAATCGCATAATTTTCGAACGAATCAACCGCTTTGGCTAATTCTTTTTTTATCGTGTTAGTTATTGTCAGAAGAAGGTTCTTATGAAGAGAAAAAATGAAAAAAATGCAGAGAAAATGGGAAAAACAATACCTTATTTTTCCCCATAAAAACTGAACGGGTGGAACGAACGCAGACCGCCAGGACAGCTAGTTTATAATAAATTTGAATATTAATAATATTATCTAAAGAGTGGATTATACAATACATTATAAATTATTTACTAACATGGATGTTTAAGTTCACTGTTACTAACACAATATGGATGTAGGTATGTCTGACTCAAAAAATTATTATTAAAATTTTTTTTAAAATGTTTCTCACTATCAACTATACCAAAGTTTTGATTATAATCAAATATGTATATATTTTTTTCTCTTTAAAATAATTTCGTTTGATACGGTTGTTACTCATTTGCAGTTATCTCATATATATTTATAACGAAAGCAAAAAAAAACAACAGCATTTAGTACCGCCAAATTATTCGACATGCAATAATTTTACAGAACTTAAGTCTACATCTCGGAATAAGTCGATTAAAACCGTGCAGGTAACTGTCTCTTTACTTTTTATATAACTTAAAAAGAAATAGCAGTAACTCAAAACAAGTTACAGACATATTAGTTTCTTACATAGTCATGACGTTAGAATCGCCACCGTGGTCTAGCAGTTCAGGTGTTGGACTTGACTGCATGAGGTCCCGGCTTTTAATTCCGGGTTGGGCAACAAAAAGAAAATTTGAGTTTTCCAATTTTCTAATAAAAAAAAGTTGCTCGGGATTGGATATGTGCCCGGTTGGCGATTGGCTTGCCACCTATCACATTATGGGACTTAGTGTCTTCAACTAGTCGTTGTGCGTCGTTGTTGGTTGTGCCTCTGCCTACCTCATCGGGGATATGTTCTTGAAGATACTTTTATATCTTTAATTTATTCCTTCTTTGAATGCTACACATTCTAATTCACTTGGTGTATTATGTGTTTTATATATAAGTGTTCACGCAGCACCGCAAAAACCGGTCCATCACAGCTTATTAGATAAGGCATAGCCTTTGTAAAACGTAAATTGGCTTTGAAATATCAATGAGAAGGGAGAAAAATAGCGTGACGTCAAAGGCTTCGACGTGACCTGCCTACCACATCCTCTTCCAGAACATTTTATGTAAGCACCAGTTTAATATTCACACTGTATAGTGGCTCCGTCGACGCCATGACAGTTAAAGGGTGTTTTTAATCACTTGCGTCATGTCGTTCCGGTGGTTTGACGTTTTTACGTTGTTCATTATCTTGTTCCTGTTTTAGAGATGGTTCAGGTTTTGTCAATGAGTTTTTGATTCATAACTTCCAACTTTATACAGTCTCACTTATTTAAAGTGTCTTAAATATAGAGTTTACTACAATCCTACTAATATTATAAATGCAAAAGTTTGTAAGGATGTTTGTTACGCTTTCACGCTCGAATGGCTGAACGGAATTGTCTGAAATTTGCATCACGGATAGACTGTAACCTGGATTAACATGTAGGCTACATTTAATCCCGATCGCACAAAGGGTTCCTGCGAAAATGCGGGCGAAGCCGCAGGTAATAATGAATGAATGAACTCTTTATTATGCACAATTAAACTTATTACAAAATGGTACAATGGTATTAACAAGAGCATATTATTATAGTTTATAGTACACAAAAAGCGGTCTTATCGCCAAACAAAGCTAGTATTTAATATTTTACAATAAACGTGAAACCTGTTTAATATTTATCGTCACAATCTTAATAATTACTAGCTGTTTAATCGCGACTTGGTCAGCGTAGAATAGTTGTTTTTGTTTAACAGGTGGAGATAGACTTTTCAAAAAAAGTAGCCTGTGTTTGAAACTTTAGATATATGCATATCAAATTTCATCCAAATCGGCACAGCGGTTTAGCTGTCAAAGCGAAACAGATACTTATTTGTATTCTTATTTGGTTTTTATAATGAAATATTACTATTTATAACATCTCCTTTAAAACTGTTTCGTAAAAAGAACAGTTACTACTAAATAAACTTCTTTTTTATAGTCTTTAAAAGCGAGATTTCCTAGTCCAGAAATGACGTACCTTAAAGAAATGTCTTACACAACAATAAAATGATCTATAAACCAACTAAAATTTACGTCAAAAAGAAACTATTCCGAAATTGTAAAATAAAGGATGACGTCATCAAACAACGTAAAAACAGTCATGACAATAATGAGAAAAAAATCTAATAATATTACAAATGCGAAAATTTTGCATGTTTGTTTGTAACTCCTTCACACAAAAACTTCTGAACTGATTTTCATGAAATTTGGCGCACACATAGATCGTAACTTGAATCAACACATAGGATAACTTTTATCTCGAAAATGTTCCATTAACCACGCAGGCAACGCCGTGGGCAACAGCTAGTATTTTATAATGTAACCTAACTAAAAAAGTTTAGGATTTAGTGTTAAAATTAACATTATTTTCTTAAATTTAGACTTCCATATACATAATTTAGTCTAGTATGTACAATGGGGAGGTATTGTATGTTCAATGAGTGGGGACATGGAGTGCTTAGGATAACGAAACTCGTAGATCAATTACGATAATACATCTGTCTCCTTCTAATTTCTATTCTAAGGATTTAAAGATTTACCTAAAGGCGTTTAGGTCAACCTGAAAACATCTTAGAACTAGACTTGCTTTGGGTATATTCTTAGTCACTAGACCCAAATAACTTAATCTAAATCTTGTTCTTTCTTAGTTTAGTAGGAAAGTTTCTTTAACTCAGACAAATACGATCGTCCTTAAAAATTATCTCGGATTATCCTGATCAGATAGATGAGAGGATCAGTTCGATATCCGATAGGGGTAAACAGTTGTCTGTTGTGTGACGAACGTAAAAATAAATCTATTAAAAAATTGATAGAAGAAGGCGTTACTTTGCGGAAATCCATACTTAAATCTAAATTAAATTATTAAAATTACAATTTCCCGCCAAAAAAATGTATACCTACGCATTATGGGGTGACAAAACAGTCAAAATGGTGCGCTATGAATAAAGGGACTGTAAAAGCAGCATTAACGGTGAAGTAAAAAGTGTAAGTTATGTGTAACAAAAAGACTAAAGTAATGAGGAAAAGTACTAGTGTTATTCTAAAGTTTATATTAGATTTAGACCGTTATTTCATTGGTTTGATCTTCGTATTGGGTTCGACTGATTTATTTACTTAGGTATTTGTCTTGTTTTCGCGAGGTGTCAAGAGTTTCCCATTTATATTGTAATCGAAAACAAAACTTTCCTTGTCACAACAGTAGCGGGACTCTCAATCAGGTGGTAAAAGACAACAGTATTGTTGTTTTATCGTTAACTTTTACTGTTGCAGCTTTTTTATTAGCAGCTTCGTTGTATTTTTTAAATAGATGTATTTTCTGGTTCAAGTTATTTAGAAACGCCTATAGAGATCAAAGATGTTACTGATATACAATATCCTGAGCTTACCATTGTTATCTGTCATGGGGAATGCTCCGAGTTGTTTGGTTGATTCCAGATGCTAATTTCCACCTTCGTACATCGTGTCTGAGTTTAGTATCATGCCCGTCAGCTTGGTACGTGGCGATCTACAACTGTGCAACAGCAACTACAACCGTGGTAAGAAATATCTTTGGAATCCAAAGATATTTCTTACCACGCACAATACCTTTGTGGAATCAGTTAACGAGGGCGGTATTCCCAAACGAATATGACTTAGGAACCTTCAAGAAAAGAGCGAACTCATTCCTTAAAGGTCGGCAACGCATCTGTGATAACTCCTGGTGTTGCGGATGTCCGTGGGCGGCGGTTATCACTTTCCGTCAGGTGACCCACTCGCTCGTTTGCCTCCTCTTGTATATAAAAAAAAATATTCAGGAACCTCACAAAGCCTCCAGAAACCAGTATTGATATTTACTGCAATGATAGCATTTTTCGATGACAGTTATTTTTTTAATAGTCTAAGATACAAGAAATCACTAAAACTCAATCCAGATTAGAGCCGAGGAAAGATGGCATCGTGCCCATCGGCCCACGCAAACGGAAGAATTATTACAACCCATGGAAAGGGCAAGAGTGGGAGGATCTCGTCCTTATTTGCACACTACACTTACACAACTCAGCATTGAACGGGAAAATTATTAAAATATAACACCCATCTGCGCAAAACATAATATAAAAATGGTTTGATCCTATAAATCTTTCAGCATTCACTGCCTCATGATATTCGAGCATTTAATCACTAGTAGTCTTAACAGCTACGAAGCATTATGTAAGCAAGTATTATTTAAAAAAGTACTTTCACACCCATATCCTCGAAGAGGTAGCCAAAGTCACTTAGGGCCACTTGCACGTTCCTGGGTTAAGTACTGAGTTAACGTCTAACTAGGGTTAAATTACCTTATATTTGACAGTTTAACTCAATATTAACTGTAACCCTATAATATGCAAGTGGCCCTTAGTCCTATACGTGATAGGTGGCAAGTCTATCGCCAACCGGGCACATAACCGGGCAACGTTATATCTATTAGAAAATTGAACACACACATTTTCTATTATTTTGTTGCCCGACCCGGGGATCGAACCCTGGACCTGAAGAAGGCAATTCCACTAGACCACAGAGGCGATATAAGTATTTGAGTTTATCTATATAAAATGGTAAAAGTTTTATTTACCTTTATAAAAGGGTAAAAAATTTGAGTTTATCTATATACTAGATAAGAACCCGGCTTAGCTCGGGTAAAATGTGACTCATAATATACATTTAGGTGCAAAATGTAGGTAGATATTTCTGTAGTCACCGGTTTTCAAGGAATATTATAAGATATAAGCAAGACATAGATTCGTATAGCTTCATTCATTGTGTTTAATAAATATAGTAAATAAAAACTGCCAAAGTTTTTACACAAATAATTTTTATTCTAAATCAACATTTAAAGTAACAAAACAAATTGCAATGAGTACCTACTTATCCGAGAATTTGGCAACGGTACTTTTAAAGGAATATTCTCTATTTTAGATCACAAAACGGAACGCTTATTCACTACCTACCCAAGATGGCGACTGTGATTTGTCTGTCAACATATTAGAATTTAACATAGAATTTTACAAAATACTCGACAATCCGAATTTTGCGGATATATGATGTCGACTCAAAACCATTTTTTCTTAATGTTTTATTATTCAGGTAAGGTTTCAATCGAGTCTACCGTACCCCTTGACGAAATTATTAATATAGAAAAGGGTAAAACTTGTATAAATGCAAAATATATTTAAATAAATAAATATAAAATAAATTAATAAATGTAAAATATATTTTTGATATCGATTTATATTAACGCAGCTATTTTTAAATTGCTGCAAAAATATGTTTGACCGACATTTACCTTAAACGATCGCAATTACATTAGGTAGGCGTATAAGTCCTCAAAAGATTATTACCTAAATAAAGTACGAGGAGCATACAGTAATAAATAATCAACAAAGTAAATAATAAAATATTTGCAACTCTATAATACGTTTTACAAAAAAGTACAGCATCCGCACCTGCAGATGTCAAATTTTCTAATAAATAGATTTCTAGTAGCTTTTATAACTTGTACAGTAAGAAACGTGAATATCCGACCGCATTATGATACCTACTGCAAACTATGACATGGGTCAGGTCAGCGTTATATACTGTACCACACTCAGCTAGGACAATGCTTAATTCCAGTCAAAAGATACACCAAAAAGTTTTTCCCCGTATCGGTCAAGGTCCTCTGTGTAGGATAGAGTATAATATGTCGGCACTAGACATTTGCTTAAGTGGGCAGAAAAAAATAACTGCGATGGCCTTTCCAACATACCAACACATTATGGCCACAAGGCGTCAAAGTTTGGAGACCCCTGAGATAGACCATCTGCTGTCTTGCCTGGCAGCTTGTAAAAGGCGACCAAGGCGAATTGGTCATTACCAACAAGACCACTGGCGATAGAGTGCTGTGCAGCAACTTGCCCAGGTAAGGATCCACCGCCTTATCTATTCCTGCCCCATAATGACAATGTCATTTTTCTACTCTGGAGGGTAGAGTAGCCGATGGACTTGCACAATTATTCTAACACCCTGGCCACAGGACAGCGAATCACCTACATCTATGGTGCTTGTAGGCTGCGCTGATCTCTCACAATAAGGCAACCGTGTTGCAATAAAAGAAATATTTGAAAGGATAAGCTCTATTAAAAAAGATGCGAAAGGAAATACATTATTCAGTTGAATTAAAACGGTCGTAATTTGTAGAGAAAAGGCCGGTAGAGCTTTCGCCATTGTTGTCGGCGTACGTGTCGGCATATGACGCAACTCGTAGTGAGATGATGTCAGCTCGTAATTGCGGCGGATTAACGTCAACTTTCGGGGCATGGAACTGTCAGGAATTTTACAATTTCTACAAGTCGCTTTGGTTGTATATTGACATTAAGTAAATTCAATAATAGCCGCTCTAGATGGTTGTAAA
Source organism: Calephelis nemesis (assembly GCA_002245505.1). Classification (NCBI taxonomy): domain Eukaryota; kingdom Metazoa; phylum Arthropoda; class Insecta; order Lepidoptera; family Riodinidae; genus Calephelis; species Calephelis nemesis. Next base: position 10,458 of record NJDD01000019.1, read on the forward strand.
CTTTGATTTGCAATTAACATCAGCTGGACCGTAGATTTAATCGTTATTTAATTATAATCTCCCATTCTACTGTATACCTTTATGTTTATGTTTAGTGATAACGTTTTGTGTACAATAAAGATATTATCATCATAATCGAAAGATGAACAAAAATTCCTAAAAGGTTATATTTCTTGGAAGGCGTGTTTACAATCATCTAGAACCTTTTTAAAATTACTATTGATTACTAGGTGATTACAAGCGACATCGCCGGCGTAAAATAGATTTTCACACGAATTTTAATCCCCCATTATAGCCCTTCGGGGGTTTATTTCTGGAAAAAAATTAGCCTATGTTTGAACTCGGATCTTTCTCTATAAGCATACGAAATTTGATTATAAGTCTAACTAGTAGTGTATAATTATTATAAACGCAACAGACAAAAAGACAAAGCGATTTTTGATTATACAAATAATAGTATTGAAAAAAAAAGTATCTTCACGCCCATATCCCCGAAGAGGTAGGCAGAGGCACAACCAGGGCACCCACGACTAGCCGAAGATACTAAGTCCCACAATGTGATAGGTGGCAAGCCTATCGTCAACCGGGCACTTATCCTATCCCGAGCAACATTTTTTTTTATAAGAAAATTGGAAAAACCCAATTTTCTTTTTGTTGCCCGACCCGGGATTCGAACCCGAGACCTCATGCAGTCAAGTCCAATGACTGAACCGCTAGACCACAGAGGCGATTATTATGGATTAGTATGGAGTATTGATATTATGGATTAGTATGTAAATAGCATAATACTATTAAGCGAACTTAAGTTTACATACTTCAAGATATACATACACTATGGCAGAGAGTCTCAAGGCTTATATTTATGTTGAGACAAGTCTGTCTAACTAAACGAAACTGTCCAAGTTGTTGACTAAACGAATTTATCGATTTTTTCTGTTAACGCTAGTACTTTAAAGAGACAAAACGTGTTTATTGCTTGCTGTCAGATTCGTTTTCTTTGTTTGTTTTTGTTTCATTCGAAAAAGATAGCATACATACTGTAAATTAAGTTAGCGCCCAACAGAATTACCCCCAATGTGTGTCAGAATCAACACCATCGTTAAAAACGCTCAACTTTCCAAGTACAAAATACACATAGGGTTGTAAAAGACTATTTGTCAATCTCGCGAAAACTTGAACAACCCTAATTATCCTCATTTCTCTTTCACAATAATAATAAAACTAAACGAGGTCAGACACTTCGTTAAGTTCTGTTTGAATCGGTATTAAGTTGTTTTCTTATCAAATAGGTTTTAAACGTTAACAAAGCTATTATATTCGCTATTTTAATAGCAACTTCATTTACCACAAAAGCTGTTGTTTTGTTATAATATGATTTTAATTAAAATCTCATTATATCTGGAGTTACTTATCTTGTTTATATTTATTCTGGTACATATCTTAATTATTGAACTTGAAAGGAGAGATTAGTGTAATAAAATAAACATTCGCATATGTTTCTCAATAAGTTCTTCAGATAGCACATAAATAACTATAGAATTTATTACAGATTTTATGATATTGAAAGGCAAACAAGCAGACAAATTTCCTGATGGTAAGAAATTAACGCCGCCTAGAGACAAAAAAGGTGGTAATGGTACGTTGTCAACCTGAGACCGTCGTTGCCTCCAGCAAAAGTAAGTTTACCGGCTACCTTACCCTCCGAACCGGAACACGTCATGACGTTATGGCGGCAGGAATAAGTAAGGCGGTGGTACCAATTCGTACGAGTCGCTGCGAAACTCTACCACCTAGTAGTATGTCACGGTGTTAGTGACGGTAAGCCTATGCTCGCTTTTTACTAGCTGCCTGGCAAGGAAGGCAAATGGTCTATACTACAAAGTAGCCCGGACCAACACGGGTAAATTATTATTACAAAAACTACATAGTTTGCTGTCTATATGTAGCTAGTGATATAACGAATGATGATTTAATATCGTTCTCGGATACGAATACAAACGTTTCTCCGATATTCGTCAATGCGTAGTTAGCTTTTATAATAGAGCGCACTCAAAACATGTGTATTGTTTGACATTTCGCGTCAGCAAAACGCATGTGTAAAAGAAACGTAGCCAAGCAGATCTGATTTGAATGAATTTACACAGAATAGGTAATACGTAGTACTGACGTACAACTCACTCTCTATCACTACTATTATAGCGCATCTGTGATACTCCTGGTGCTGCGGATGTCCGTGAGCGGAGGTGATCACTTTCCATCAGGTGACCCACTTGCTTGTTTGCATCCTCTTCTATAAAAAAAACCTACAATGCTGCCGCATGCATGCAAAACTATCAACCAAAAGAAATTAAAGAAAGAATAGCGATGACATAAATGGGTGTCAACTTGGGTTTGAGTCCATATTACATAATTAATTTACCGCCTCGTTGGTCGAATGGCTAGCCTACATGCCTAACTACACTAAACAACCGCAAGGCTTGGGTTCGATTAACGACGGGGGCAGACATTTTTTTGACGAACATTTGCATATCTGCATTTCCGGGTCCGGGTGTATATTAAATTTATTCTGGTATCTATTTTAGTATTTTTATGTATTAGTATCGTTGACTAAGACCCATAACTCAAGCATATAATTTGTTTACTTTGGGGTTAAATTCAATTTGTGTAACTTGTCCAGAAATATTGTTTTTACTGTTTTCTAATCAATCTTTCACAGTACTGAATGGCAAATGGAAATAAGCGTGAACCATGAAATAACCCTACCTGCACTGCGGAATAACACCCTCTGATAAAGTGTTAGGTAAACCCATGTTGGTAGGTACGTAATCTATGATAATACTATGCATGATCTATAACAGCATGCATGTCGCATCCGAGGCTCAACTTCCACCCTCTTCTAATAATAGAATACAAAATCAATAGTGGCGTGTTTACACTTTATTGGATCTCAAACGCAAACTCCCACGGAACCAGCGCTAACTCGAATGTATGGCAATTTATATTGTGGCTCTCCGTTTATTGATGGCTGACATCGATACTAGAATTATGGTGGAATTAGCTTCCCCTCGCGCGCTAAAGTTTATTTTTTATTAATTGTAGCTTGTGTTATTTTGAGGTATCCTATCCTATTAATATTATACATACACACATACATATCTTCACAGAAAGCCCCTTATGGGGTAGGCAGAGAGTATCGAGTGCCAGAACTCACGATCCTGACAAACCTGTCTGGCTTCTTTCACATCCATTACACTTTACTAACACGCCGGTTTCAGAGCCTCTTGACACCACCCTCGGATAATATCCGATTAATATTATAAATGCCTCCTATTATCCTATTAATATTATAAATGCGAAATATTGTCTGTTCGTTTGTTACTCCTTCACGCAAAAACTGCTGAACCGATATTCATAAAATTTGGCACACATACTATTCATATCATAAATAAGAAAGTTTGTCTGTTTATTTGTTACTCCTTCACGGAAAAACGCCAACATCAAACCAGGCGCGTCTTGACGGCACCAACTAAGCTTATTTTAAATTAAAACCATCTTTTGGCGCAAGTAATAGAAAGAGACAAAATATGTTTAGTGCTATCAGAATCAGATTAGTTTCTGCATGACATTTCTATACACGTTTCATCTAAATTCTATGCCAATGGATATTGTAAATAACATAGTTGCTGTGTTCTGAATAATATGACATGTGTAAAATGTAACATTTCTTTTGTGATCAAAAAGTAAGTAACTTCACGCTCATATCCCCGAAAAGGTAGGCAGGGGCACAACCAAAGTACCAACAACTAGTCGAAAACAACCGGACACAAATCCAATCCCTGGGCAACGTTATTTTTATTAGAAAATCGAAAATATACATTTTCTAATTATTTTGTTGCCCGACCAGGAGATCGAACTCAGGACCTCAAGAAGTCAAGTCCGACGCCGGACCGCTAGACCACAGAGGCAATGATTATTCCATTGAAAGCAGCTAGTGCTATAAGTTCAAACAATGTGTGTCACAACCGACACCATCAATTCCAATTTTGAAGACGAACGTAGAACATGCTTGGGAATAGAGGTTTCAATCTCGCACTGCAATTTGTTCTATTTTTTATTTAAGTTAAAATAAGATTGCAATTTGTACTTTTTTCATTTTATAATATTACTAATATCATTAAAAAAAGGCAAATCTGTTGAGTTTCTTTAGCTGGATCTACTGAGCGTATGGTCACGATTCTATTCCGGTAGTAGTATATAAAAATGTCGACGCGCACATGCCACTTTTATGGTCCATGTAAAAAAAAGTTTTTGAAGTGACAACATCTTATAATTCGATAGAGCCGTCTGTACGCATCAAAAATATGACTCATGCGGCGTTACCTCGCTCTGAGGCGTGCCATTTAAGGCTTGAAGTGCAAGCGAGAGCGCACCGTTCTTATGGCGTCACGTTAAACTATCGTCAGTGAACCGACTTTATTGACAACCGCTTTTTTCCTGACTCTTGATTCCATTAAAAATCGAAACTAGGCATATCTGCAGCAACTTCACTACTTGGTATAAAAACAAAGTCGCTTCCTCTGCCCCTATGTCCGTTTGTATGCTTAAATCTTTAAAACTACGCAACGGATTTTGATGCGGTGTTTTTAATAAAGCGATTAAAGTGGAAGGTTTATATGTATATTTCATTACCTTGCTAAGCCGGGCCAGGACGCTACTAGCTTATAAACTATTTGTTTCTTGATACACTTGCGAAGTCTCCAACCCAAGAACCGACCATAACATCTTCCGCATCATCATTGGCATCATACGATACTCTAACTTATAAATAACAATGAAATCCTAACAAAACAAACTGACATATTATATACTAAACAAACATCAGGGGTGGGCAAATTACGGCCCGCGGGCCGGATCCGGCCCTTGAGAGGTTTTAATCCGGCCCGCCGAGGTTTTTTTTTAGAAAAAAATATGAACGTCCTTAAAAAGTTAATGGTCGTAATGTTAAAAGACTATTGAAATTTGAACAATTAAAAAACTGAATGGTTACTTCAAACATTTAAATTACGTATTTCAAACGTTCATAATTCATAAATAGATTTTATTTAAAGGATTGTAAAATAAAAAAATGCCTTATGTTACCTTTATACAAAGTTTTAATATAAACTGCTATTTGTAGGTGTTTTAATAAACCGGCCCGCCTCAAGATTAATTATAATTTACTGGCCCGCCACTAATTTTTTTTTTAATTTACCGGCCCGCGGTCAAAAGAATTTGCCCACCCGTGATCTAGATCGTTATTTTGACGTATTTGTTTAGGTCTCCAGTTGTTTCAAACATTCTCGATTTTTATTTCTAAAGTAAACACAAACTAATGCCTCATTTAATAATTTCTATAAACAGTACTTACGGAAGTATAGAATGGCCTTAATAACTAGCCGACCCGGCGACCTGCGTGTTACATAACAATTACTAACCCTTTGTATTGGAAAATTGAAGTACTGTTTTCCTTGAAAACCTTTCTTCATAAAAACATTTTAAAAAGTACCCCATTAGTTAAGCTGTTCACAAGTTTTTAAGTTAATAAATATAATAAACACACCACATTAATGCCCGCTGAGAATCGAACCAGAGCCTCTTGGTTGAACGGAAGCGTTAGGCGTGAACCAAACCCTTATTATATAACCTCTGTAACAGGGATTCTAGACGGTTGTAATCATTGGACATTGCTTTGCAGCAGTCTGCACATTTAATTCAAGTTTAAAAATAATCAGAACATGAAAACAGAGTTTTCTCCAAGTTTACCTTTGCTGGAAGGCATTTTTACAACCGTTTCGCTTTCCCTCTTTAGCCGCACGATCAAAGAGGCAGTCAAATGCCTAACATATGTGAAGATGTTTAAGAAACCTTGCACAATATGCTTAAGATATAGTTGCAGCATATATAACTTGAAATCTGGATAAATATTTAACTTATTTATGTTACGAGATGGATCATTTATTATTAACAAACACGCTTACCTTCTTATATACTTAACCGAACCCGGGTAATCCCGTGAGAGTAAAAATTTAAACTAAACACAGAAGGCTACTGTAATACGCCCGCCAGAGCTCTAATCTCAAACTCGACCAAATATTATTTTTATATTTTTTTTCTAAAATGTTGGTTTAAAGAAGAAAATTGACGTTTATGAATGCAAAAATTTCGACCTATGTACCTATTTAAAGCGTGGTGACTAACGGCCAATATTAATAATCTACGAGTATCTAAGATTATAGATAGATCAGTTACCAGGCAACCGGTGTTATTTTTCAATTATATAAAAGAAAGTGGTGTTAGTTAAACTATTTATAACTCAAGAACGACTGAAGCCATTCAGCTGAAAATTGACGGGAAGGTAGCTTAGAACCAGGAGACGGATATAGGATTCTCTTTATTTTTTGGCCAACATGAAACCAGGAAAAACAACATTGTATTTTTTTCTAAACTGAACGGGTAGAACTACGAACTGCCGGAATAGCTGGTTATTAATTGAAACATCTTATATCGCCTGTGTGGTCTAGCGGTTCAGTTGTTGGACTTGACTGCATGAGGTCCCGGGTTCGATTCCCGGGTCGACCAATAAAAAGAAAATTGGATTTTTCAAATTTTCTAATAAAAAAAATGTTGCTCGGGATTGGAAATGTGTTCGGTTGGCGATAGGCTTGCCACCTATCACATTGTGGGACTTAGTGTCTTCGGCTAGTCGTGGGTGCCCTGGTTGTGCCTCTGCCTACCTCTTCGGGGATACGGGCGTGAAGATACTTTTTTTTTATCTTATCAACAAAACAATAGTATGCCTTTTTCTATCTTTAGATAGGTTATTAATATTGGCTGTAAGTTGCTTAGAGAGCGACAGCCGAGTCATGGTTAAGAATTATGAATTATTATTATTCATGACATATCTAGCGAATAATCATAAAAACCCATTCATAATTGACGGAGTAATGGATGAAAATAAAAAAAAAAGAAATAAATATACAAACAAATATACATTTTTTTTCCTTTTTTGAGTCGGTTGAAAACAATATATGTTAACTTTGTTTATCACATTTTTGAATGAGAGAAGTTAGCACATATATACCTATTCATTCGTTTTTAACAGAAAATATACTACATATTAAGATAAGCAGAGGTCATTGTCACCAAAAAGACTCGAGAAGTATTATTCAAAACGAGCTCCGTCAGCGACTCCGTCCGCGCCGATGTCGGTCTAAAACTGAAAAATTAAGTTTTTTTTCTACGTATTTTTTCAGGATAAAAACTATCCCATTTCATGCACAGGATAATAAGGTATAATTATACCAAGTTTCATCGAAATCGAACCGTTAGTTTTCACGTGATGATGATTTCACAGACAGACGATAAAAAAAAAATTTAATCACATATTTGGGTTTGGTATCGATCCAGTAACACCTCCTGCTATTTATTTTAACAATATTTTCAATGTACAGAATTGACCCTTCTACAGATTTATTATATGTATTCAAATTATATAAAACAAGCCCAACCAATATTTTTATTCCAGAAGTAGCTATGGCCACGTTCAGGTTCCATCGTCAGATCACTCCTATGTAATAATAAAATAAAAATTCAACATGTCCTTTAAAAAAGTTCTAATCTATATCTTCTACTTATGTACAAAATTCTCGTGTCACAATGTTCGTTCCCATACTCCTCCCTAACGGCTTGACTGATTTTCATGAAATTTTGTGAGCATATTGAGTAGGTCTGAGAATCAGTGATGAGGGTGAATCTTTTTCATACCCCTTAGTGATAAGGGTGACTTAAAAAAAAGTATCTTCACGCCCATATCCCCCAAGAGGTAGGCAGAGGAACAAACCAGGGCACCCACGACTAGCCAAAGATATTAAGTCTCACAATGTGATAGGTGGCAAGCCTATCGCCAATAATAATAAAATAAGGGTGACCTACCCCAATTTTTTCATAGCAGAACAACGTCCGCCGGGTCAGCTAGTGTTTAAATAAATGAATCTGTATTTCTCGTTGTCATCGCATCAGGCCTGAACGGATGGACCAATTTCGCTAATTCTTTATTTGTTGCGTTAGTTATTGTCAGGAATTAATAAGAACATTATTCTGACAAAACTACGAAAATTGCATAGACATAAGAAAATAATACCTTAACATACAAAATGGTAACAACGGCAAGCGAAAATTAGTTCGCCGGGTCGGCTAGTATATATACATAAATTAATCCCTATTGGCGTGGTCACCCCATCACGCCTGAAAGGAGGACCAATTCTGCAAATTTTCCGTTGTGTTAACTATTGACAGAAGGTTCTTATGAATAAAAAAACCTGGAAAAACAATACTTTATCTTTTTTGTTCAAACTGTTAGTAGCTGTTAACGTCAAGCGACACAAAGTTCGCCGCCTCGGCTAGTAGGAATATACTTTTAGTCTACCAACTTCTTCCTCAAGCTGTCAGTCCCATTACCATGAAAAGGTAATAAGCAACCAAGTCACGGGGTGGTCAAGTAATAAATCAAAGAATTACCGCATATTACGCTGGCAGTACAAATCATAAAAGCCTTAGGGGTTTCGGATGTCGGTCACGTTCCGTTCTCCGCCGGAAACGGAAGTGCCTAGGTCCAAACGCCTAGGCATCCTTGCTGATTGTACATTCTGCCAGCGTCTCGGTCTGGTCTAGTTCTTCGAATATTGCAGCCACAATGACACATATATGGACTTCTAAAGAGTTATTACGTTTTATTGGTATCGATCGCCTCTATAGTCTAGTGGCCCGGTGTTGGACTTAATGGGGTCCCGGGTTCGATTCCTGGCCCGAGCAACAAATACCTTGTTTTATGCATTTTCTAGCAAAAAAAACGTTTCTCGGGATTGGCTATGTGCCCGGTTGGCGATAGGTTTGTAACTTATAACATTGTGGGACTAATAATTGTCTTCGGTTAATCGTTTATGACCTGGCTACACCTCTGCCGGATACGGACGTCAATACTTTTTTATTAATATTAATCGCTCGATGCGACTTTTCCACTTATTACTTTATGAAAATAAAAAAAAATCAGAGCAGTAAAACTATAAAAAATCGACTTTAATTTCATAACTAGCGTCGAGATAAACCATTACGTATAATTCTTAAGCCACTTGTCTAATTTTGTTAAAATTTATACATAACCAAAGACGAAAAGTGAAAAATGTTTGCACTATTAAGTATAATAATTCAAAAACCAGTAGTTGGATCATGATGAAACAAATATGACACACCACGTCGGAATCATGAACTATCTTTCAAAAAAAATTTTATCAAACTGCGATTAATTAATCCGAATGTAGCTACAAGTATCTTCACGCCCATCCCCCGAAGAGCTAGGCAGAGGTACAACCAGGGCACCTACGACTAGCCGAAGATACTTAGTCCTACAGTGGGATAGGTGGCAAGCCTATTGCCAAACCGGTACACATCAATCCCGAGCAACATTTTTTTAGAAAATGGAATAACCATATTTTCTTTTTCTTGATGTAGCTAAAAACTTTATAAATACATTTGAAATCGGTTAAAAACTCTCCAACACAAACCCATCAATGACCAACAGAAATGCGAAACAAAGGTTAAAACTACTCATTTCGTATCGGGGGTTAAAAACACCATAATTAAACATCATCAAAAGAACGGACCGAACTCATTATACGTTAATTATTTTACAACCGTGTAATTATACTTTGTGATGATATTAACTCGCCTACGCCCGCGGCTTTTTCTGTGCATTCATATTTCACAATCATGACAATCTTTTTTTAAAAAATCGAATCTAACGCTAATGTAAGTATTTCAATTACTTAGCTAGCCAGCTTACACGCTTTCCTCCATTGACCAAGCGCAAGGCTCGGGTTCGATTCCGCACGGACGCAGGCATTTTTGAGATGAACGTTTAGTTGTCTGCGTTTCCGGGTTTATTAAATTTATTCTGGTATTAATCCAATGTATTAGAATCGTTACTTAACACCCATAACACAATCGTATATTTTGCATACATATTATGGGGTTAGATTCGATAGTAAATAAATAATAAATAAATATTCTCGGACAAGTTACACAAATTGAATCTAACCCCAAAGTAAGCAAATTATATGCTTGTGTTATGGGTGTTAGGTTAATGATACTAATACATAGAAATACTCAAATAGATACCAGAATAAATTTAATAAACACCCAGACCCGGAAATGCAGACATCTAAATGTTAATCACACAAATGCCTGCGCCCGTCGGAAGTCAAACCCGAGCCTCGCTGTTAATCGGTGTAGTTTTGCGTGTACGCTAGCCACTCGACCGACGAGGGGGTCAAGGCGATTTGTATGACTTGTCCATAAATACATTAATTTATATATTAAATCTAAATTAGTTTAAAAATATATATTTTTCAACTTATTGTTAAATTAAGCGACAACAAGCAGAAAACCGACTGACAGACTAAACAGAAATAATTTACAAAAACCTTTTGATAACAAACAAAACATATATGAACATACACAGTTATTTTACGGTTTTATAATATGTAAAGATGATATTAACTATGTATATTAGAACCCACCCTCCACTCCAAAGCGCTACTTATGAAATATTCAGACCGGAAACGTGGGGCTCCCCCCAGTGGGTGGGGTAAAACCACTTCCGGGAGGAGAAAGGAGTTCAGGCTGCTTTATATTGATACAATGTTGCGAAATCGTTACGGGTTAATTTTATAGTTAACGGGGCTTTGAAAAGGGGGCTGTTCCATAAACCTGTGACAGGTGGTAATAAACTTATTTGGACGTGATTTATGTATTACTTGGTGTTACATTCATATTATATTAACGCCAAATCCTTTAACAGGTAAAATTAAAGTATCTTCGCGTCCGTATTCCCGAAGAAGTAGAACCATAGCAGCTACGATTAACCGAAGACAGCAAGCAAACCCATCGCCAACGGGGCACATATCCAATCTCGGGCAACGTTGATCGACTAGGGGATCGAATCCGAGACCTCATATCTTCACGAGTTTTCTGTATGTTACAGTCATAGGAAAAATTGCCTTATCTACAGTATTATTCAAAGTTGTCAGTTTGTCATTGTTGCTTTACTCAATAATTATGATTAAGCGGAGACATCTAAAGTAAATATTCACTCGGATCAGTGAAATAACATTACATAATGGTGACAATTTTGTTTCGCACTCACTATTTTTAAGTTATAGCTATCTCCTTTTAACGAAAGGTATAGAAAAAGACAAAACACTTTTAGTACCGTCAGATTAGTCTGTACACGACATTTCTACAGACGTTTAATCTATCACTCGGAAAACTTTGAATAAAAACATCACGATTTGAATATGTCCAGACTAATCTGATATGTCTAAAATGTTCCACCTCTATCGTTTTTGTTTCATTTGACAAAGACAGCATGCATCTAAAATAAGTTTAGTTTGTGAACAACAGAATCACCACCATTGTACACTTTTTATACTCCGTGCGTTTCAACTTCAAATTTCTCTTTCTCGTATAATATATTGTACTGTATCTTATAATGTAGTTTACTAATATATTGTACTTTCTATGAAGAGGCACAACCACCCAACCCAACCAGGGCACCCACGGCTAGCCGAAGACACTAAGTCCCACAGTATGATGGGTGACAAGCCTATCGCCATATCAGGCACACATCCAATCCCGATCCCAAATCTAGATTCGTTTTTATAAGAAAAATGAAAAAGTTAAATTTTTTTATTGCCCGACCCGGGAATCGAACCCGGAACCTCGTGACCTGGACACCTGGACCACAGACCCTTTAATAGACCTTAGGGGATTGATTTTTGAAAAACGGACTTGGATTTATATGCATTTGTATATCAAACTTCACCGCAATCTGTTCAGCGATTCAGCTGTGAAAGAGCAACAGAGAGACAGACTATCGCATTTATAGTATTAGTACGGAATATTTGAACCTATCGTCTGCTACGAAGTTGGTCTGGTCAGCTAGTTTATTATTAAAGTAAGAATAATAAAATCTAACACTACTTCACTACCTACATTTAGATATTATTTTTTGATTTTATAAAATAAGCCAACCGCCTTCCGCTTCGTAATATCTTAATGGCTATGTTATTTTAATTTTTAACTAATTTAACATTTAAAAACTTATATAAGTAGTAGATTGTGTAAATTAGGGAGCTTATTTTAAAAATATTGTTATGTGTAAATTTGTTAAAAAATATTGTTATCGTTACTCCCTTCTCTCCCTAGTCCGCAAGGTCTAGGCGTGAAGACAGTGTGTTTGTCTGTGAGTTTGTGTGTGTGTGTGTGTGTGTGTGTGTGTGTGTGTGTGTGTGTGTGTGTGTGTTTGTAGCATATTTTACTTTTAAAAGGATGGAAATAAATAGTGGAAAATACCCCGAGTCAAATGTTTGTTACTTTTAATATAATTATGTCGGAGCAAAATCGCAGAACACAGCTAGTTAATATATTTTTTCTCAATAAACATCCCAGTTTATTAGCAGACATTACAAGACATTAACGAAATACGTCAGTCATTTTATTACATCTATAGTCTTACTCTCTGCTCTC
>NJDD01000019.1:42711-64301 GCA_002245505.1 Calephelis nemesis
GTCCCTCACGCAAATCATCGGTGAGATTAGTTCGACCACGTTTGAATTCATTAAACCAGTTGTAAACTGTGGCACGAGATGGGGCTTCATCGTGAAAAGCCAATCGACGTCTATCATAACTTTCTTGTTGACTTATATGACATCGAAAGTCATAAAAAATCATTGCACGAAAATTTTCTCGGCTTAAATTCATTCTGACGTGCACAGACAATTTTGAATTTGCCGCCAAATCGTAAAACAAATGACAAATGAATGAAATGTATAATATTTTATTGGTAAAGAGTTCTATTTTCAAAATTTAAACATATTTTTTAATATAATGCTTTTAAGTTGCCAGTTCTAAAAACTTTCAGTTTGGCCCTCGTAAAACAAAGTTTGACTGATAGTTACCTAGTATGCAATAATTACTATGTTTTGTATAATAATTACAATGTTATTAAACAATAATAGTATCTTCAGTATCCGTATCCCCGAAGAGGTAAGCAGAGGTACATCCAGAGTACCAACAACTAGCCGAAGACATTAAGTCCTACAGTATAATAGGTAAAGCCTATCGAAAACCGGGACATATCCATTCCTGGGCAACGTTATTTTTATTAGACAATTAAAAAACACATTTTTAGTGGCCCGACCACAGCTCTAGGCGATTCAAATTCAAGATGAAAAGTCCATTCATAATATGAGTTCATTCTACACAAATGTTAAAAGTATATTTATTTAATAAATTGATTATCTAATTACATCTAATTACCTTGTTTTTGCAAAATATCTAGCCATTAAATTGAACTAAAATTAAAACATTGAATTAGGGGAAATTTAATATGTATCGTGTAGCCTTTATGAAGCTACGGGCCACCTCTGAAACTATTGGTATACGCCATACGGAAACGTACTTCATATACAATAGTAAAATATACTATTACAATAGCATACAAATGTGCTAACGTGAAAAAATGCCATCAGTTTACATAACACCAGTGACTTCTATGGTGTCTATTGGCGACGCTTGTCTCTTATCATCATGTTGAAAGCCGTCTACTTGTCGGATTTAGTTAAAAAAAAACTTTTCTTCTGTTAAATAAAATGAGTTCCTAAAACTTCTTTGATATTCTCAAACTGCGAGTACAATTACTAGCTAATTAGCAAAATACGAGTATAAGCGTTTGATATAATTTCGTCTTTATATTTTGATAACGTTAAAACTAACAAACCACCTAGGTAATTTAATTGAATAATTTAACATTACATTAATTTGAAACTGTCTGCAATTTCTAGAATAAAATAAACATAAGTATGTCAATTTTTTTTTGCAAATGCGAAGTGCTTAAAAGTAGAGATAAAAACAATAAATAACGTGCCACTACCATTGTTAAATTACGTCTACAAAATAGGCTTTCAACCAACTACTACACATATACCTCTTTGCCTACTACTACATACAACAATTGGACCGAGTTATACCAAAATATACCAACCCACAAATTGTCACAAAATGATCAGAATGTGCTATATCATTATATATATTACTCGGCAAAAACAAACCATCCTACATTTACAATTGACATAAAAAAATATCTATAAACAATGCCACACATAAGGACCAAGTCTAAAACAATCCTGCTAGATTGATAAAAAACAATAAATAATGTTCCATTACCATTGTTAAATTACGACTTCAAATTAAGGGTTTCGAGCAGCTACTACACATATACATATTTGCCTACTACTACCTACAACAATCGGACCGAATTATGCCAAAATAGACAAACCCACAAATTGTGAAAAGATGAGTAATCGACACCAAACTGATCAGAATGTGCTATATTACTACTCAGAAAAAACAACGCATCCTATATTTATATTTGACACAAAAATAATATCTATGAACCAAGCCACACATAAGAACTAAGTCTAAAACAATTCTACTATATCGATCCAAAAGCATGCAAGGGGTAAACCCTTGATAATTTAAATAAATACCAAATGGCTTTGGATCAATGAATTTATTAAAATATTTTAAGACATATACTGATAATAATAATCAATTAATAAAGATGGTAGAACCATGTGTAATTACAAATATAACTTTAGGCGTCATTTTCTCGAAATCAACTTTATACAGTTGGTACATTTTGGCATAACGCGGTCCAATTGTAGGTATACGCCTGTTCAGAATTTGCAAGCGATACTAACAGGTGAAAATCAGCATAAATTTAATTCAATCACCAAATCGAATAAATATTTTAAATTGCGAAATAAAACATATCTAAATAGCTGCAAAGTAAAAAAAAAGTATTAACGAAAGATATACGAAAAAGATTTATAGCCAGTCTAAGTAAAGAATCTAGAATATCATGAACCGGATCAAGGCTTAAAATTTCAAGATGGCCGCTTAGTTATGAGACCTTTAATTTTAACAAAACTAAAATGATTTCACACACTCTTCTTATGAAAGAGTGTGCATGCACTAGTTTAAGTTAAATAAATGCAAGCAGTTATATTTAACACAAATATTCGAATTAAAATGAGTATTTATGAATGGATTGCGCGCCCGCGACGTACCGCGGCTAAGGTGAATGAACTTTTGACGTAGCGCCACAGCGGCGCAGCGCGGGAAAACCTAGAGCACTTATTCTGATTGCTTCCACGGTATTTTTTATAAGGATGCGGTTTTAGTGAATTTGTTTGTTATTAGAATTCAGCTCGTGGTTAGCGTCCGCTCTGATGCTCGACTTAGCGATCCCACTGAGGGGGCCAGTACGGTGCATTGTTACCTACATAAAAGACGAATCTCCACTTATAATGTAAATACTAGTAAATGTACAAAAGGAACGTTCAAGTATAAAATGTAGCCTACTGAGGTACATATATAGTAAGCATATGTATAGCATATTTTTACATTATTTATTAATATCCTCAGTTTAAATTTAGATGAGCTTTCAACATACAAATATGTATCACCTTTTAGTAGTGCTCCCACGAGCTCAAGGTCTTAGATATTAAAGTGATTACAGTTTTGAAATCGCAAGGTTAACAATTAACGTAAATACCAATACCCTGGTTGTAAGAAATACAGCGCTTATAGTTACCCTTCTACTCCCCAAAACGCAAGGTTGCAGGTTACGGTAAGTACCTTTTAGGATTTGATTCCCTAGCAAGTGTCGCAAATTTGCTGCATAAAAGGCTGTGTCTTCACGCCCATATCCCCAAATAGGTAGGCAGAGGCACAACCAAGGCACCCAAGACTAGCCGAAGACACTAAGTACCACAATGTGATAGGTGGCAAGCCTATCACCAACCGGGCACATATCCAGTCCCGGTCAACGTTATTTTTTAATACAAAATTTAAAATTTACATTTTCTGTTTTTTTTTTCGAAAAGGTAATCGAACCCGGGATCTCAACATGTCAAGTCGGACGCCGGACCGCTAGACCACAGAGGACAAAAGTGGACCTACAATACAAATTGACATTATTAACGATACCAATCTAAATAACAAAGGGTTAAGCCCCAAAAGCAGGATAATTCAGCGGGATAGCTGGGGCGATTAATCTCCAAATACAACGATAAACCATCCTGTTAAACCTCCAATTATCCTATCCCAAACCAGCTTCATTTCGTAGGGTTACTATATGTACATACATACATTATTAATTAAAACTAAATGTTTTTTTAGTAATTTAATGATTTTTCCCCGTGTTGGTCCGTACTCCTTTGCAGAATAGACCATCTGCCTTACTGCCAGGCAGCTCGTAAAAGGCGAGCATAGACTAACACCATGACATCTGGCAAGGTGATAGAGTTTCACACCGACTCGCCCGGTTTGGTAACACCGCCTTACCTATTCCTCGCAATAACGTCAATGCTTACTATTGTTGTATTAAAGTAGCTGCTAGCCGGTGAACTCACTTTTGCTCAAGGCCTAACAGCCTGACCTCGGGTTGAAAATTTGGATCTAGCTTAAACCTAAGCTGTGATTTATTTAAATTCGATAAGATTCGCCATGCAAAATACTTTCGGGGAATCCCGTTTTCAATTGACCTGCCACACACTATCAGAACTTTTCAGTACGGAATTTCTCCGTTTCGTGATTCCGCAAGCTAACCAGTGCGTTCGGAATGTTGAAAAGAGAAAAGTCATTCCGAACGGAACAGAAAATCGTACCACAGTCACACGTTGGGAAATTCCGTACAGAATTGCAGCAGTGTTGCCAAGTAAGCTATTTTTAAATATATCTAGCCACATTTTAGATAAAGTTAGACAAAATAATCAAAAACTTAGGAACTTTATTATTTATTTTTATTTTTTATTTAATTTATTCATAATAAATACATACATAATTTAATTTAAGTTTGATATTTTAATTAAAATGTCATTTTCCAAACAATATAAATATGTTTTAGGTTACTGGTGCCCAGAAATGGCGTATTTTTTTGTTCTAAACGTGTTCCTAAGGAATTAAAAAAGACGCACTGTTCGTGTGTTCGTTTCGTTACAAAATTTCGAGAAGGGATTCCGTAACCAAATTTCGGATGTATGTGACGAACTTAGAGTGGAAATATTCTTAATCAAGATGAAATCGTAAGTGCTTATTGCAGTGCAGGCAAAGTCGCGGCCATAGGCTAGTTATCTGTAGGTCTTAGCCTTTTTGTTATTATAAACAAGAACAACAAAAAAACAAGCATTAAATCTGATTACATGAGTAAGATATCAGCGTCTCTGTTCCCGAATACAACGATTAAGCCTCAAACCCTTAATAAGACCATCCCTTTCTAACTCGTCTTTATTCGTCAGTAAAGTATCCAACAATTAAAGCCGTCAATACATTTACTTGCATCCTAATAATAAAGCGTTTTTCGCGGCTGTGGACTAGTGGTCCTGTGTTGGCGTTGACTACATAAGGTCCCGGTTTCGATTCCCAGGTCGGCAACTCAAACTGTGTTTCTTCAAGTTCCTAATAAATTTAACGTTGCCTAGACTTGGAAAAGTGCCTGGTTGGTAATGGGTTTTCTACCTATCATGCTGTCAGACGTATTTCTCGGCATAAGTAAGTCAATGTTACTGTAGACTTACGAAAAAAAAGTTTTTACTTTTACTGCGATATAGCACTACGACAAGAACTATTTCTGTTGTTGTTGAATGTTGACTTCTATGACCAGTAGCTAATACCTTAAATATGCATCACACAAATGCCTGCCCCCGTCGGAAATCGAACCCGAGCCTCGCGGTTGGTCGGTGTAGTTAGGCAACCCACTCGACCAACGAGGTGGTCTAATATTTTAAAATAATTATTATTTAAAAATTAATATCAAACAAACGTGGACAAATTTTAGTGATAAATAGTTTGAGTTAGGAGTTGTGAACACAACAGGAAGAAACATTCAATCGTCGTAGTGGTTATGAAGGTGATGACCTCTCCATGAGGAGTCGTTGGCAGATTTTATTTGAATAACGCTATTTCTGGGTACACGTGGGTGACATATTTACGCCAAACGACTAAAATAAGGTTCGGCGCGCAATCTGATTAGATCCCTACAAATAACCCTACATTTTCTGTGGACATAATTAATCCTATAGAAATAGTGTTTAAGGGATAGTGTCGTATCTAAAAACTTTAGAAGCTAGGTGCTTTTAATAGGATTAAATATTAAAAATATTTATTTTATTTTAACGGAAGACAAAGCAGGCGGATTTCCTGATGGTAACAAATTCAGGCCGCCTAAAAACACCAAAGGTGGTTATGGTGCGTTGCCAACCTGAGGCCGGGATGTTAGGCCTCGAACAAGTTATTTTAATCAGCTACCAGCTACCCTATCTTCCGAACCGTAACACGTCAACGGCAAGCATTTGACGCAATGGCGGCAGGAATAGGTGTGGTACTAATTACCATTTATTATAAATTTAGATTATTAGGTCAGCCAATTCAAAAATTAAAGTATGAAGTGTGAAAAGATTAAAAAGTGTAAAGCCGGAGCGCATAATTTAAATAGTAGTACTGTACTGTTAAGACCGAAAAACACATCGAACTAACAAATAAAACATACTTACCCATAAATCCCCACATCGAAAACTACATGTATATATATATTGAGATTATACCATATATTGAGAAAACATATGGGACAAACATACCGCTAATTAAGTATTAAACGTTAGGTCATGATTTTGGGCCAATGCTAATCCTATTACATATATCCTAAGTGTTCTGCGGTCTTTATAATCTGGCTGTCAGTTTAATTATTCTTCACCCAGACTAAAATAAATAAGCCCTAATCGAACATTTATTAATTACAAGCTTACGCCAGTCAGTCCAATTTCTGGATGAATAATTTAGTAAAACCGTTATTAATATATACCAGAATACAATAAAAATTATACCTTATTCTTATATGATTTATCCTATTTATTCATTTATTCTAGAGTATCTTCAATGTACAGACAATTAGAACGGTTTTTTTTTTATTTTTGTAGATTAAATTTCATTAATTAATTTATTATTGACATTTTAAAATTGCATGGTACTTCCATTTATATCCACAACCAAAAACCTTGTAAAGTTTTATTTGGGCGTGACCACTTCATTATAACAAAACACAAGTTTCCATACATATTAATAAATTAAAGAGGATACAAATTTTCTATATATATTTGTATGTAACTACTATTTGCCACTGTACTTATAATTATTAATAATTAAATTAAAAACATAAAAAAAACCCAGAATCAAGAACTAGTTTCCTTTTAAAAGGTAAAAAAATCGATTAATCTACCCACTTTCACCCCCCACAACTTTTAAACGGCTTAACCGTTTTTTATCAAACATATCTAAGAACACTCACACATAAGTTGGTTTCAATACAAAAAAAACTAAATTGAAATCACTGCAACCGTTCGGGAGTTATGATGCCAGACAGACAAATACGTCAAACTAATAATACCCGTCTTTTTGAGTCGGGGGTTAAGAATGAAAATCACTGCAACCCTTCGGGAGTTATGATGCCAGACAGACAGACACGTCAAACTTATAATACTCGTCTTTTTGAGTCGGGGGTTAAGAATGAATATTTCTTAAATTTCTACTCTTAGTTTATACAAATTATTATTACGTTTAGTCATCATTATTTCCGAAAAAAAAAACTGTAATTTAATACAAAATTGCGTTAATATACATATAATATTAAACATTTCAATTTATTTTAACGTAACTTTATACCGACTTGTATTCCAACTTAGAAATAAAATAAAACTAGACTAAACTTTGTTATTACTTCCAACGACTAAGAAAAAAGAAGTCTAGACTAGTTCAAATCAAAACCTAACTTTCAATTTTATCTCGGCGATCTACCTGAAATCTCAAGTTCCATTTCAAGTTGGTAATTTATAAAAACATCCAATTTTCAGACGGAACGTGGAACACGACATGTGTGCCATTAAAACAAACAACCGAACAACACTTTCCAAGTCCTTCGAGTTCGCTTAAACAAAGATCAAAAGAAATTTTTCTGAGTACATTGTGCTTACTTATCTGTACCCAAGGCACGTTCCGGAGAGCTTCAGTAACGAGGCTATTACGGCGGCTGGCTGATGAACTACTTCGGCGTTGTTACCCTGTTAGCTAATTCTTTTTTTTGAAATGACTAACGTGTTACTAACGTGTGAGCAGAGTGAGAGAGTGGGTGAGATTTATAAGCGTCAGCAATGAGAACTGTCTCCGAGAGAACGAACCTCGACTTGCTAATGCGTTCTGATTACTGGATGGATTTATTGGAGGAGTAGTAACATATCTTCACACCCTAACACCTGAAGGGATAGGCATAGGCACAATCAGGGCACCCACGACACTAAGTTCCGCAATGTGATAGGTGGCAAGCCTGTCGCCAACCGGGGACATATCCAATCCCGAGCAACATTATCTTATCAGAAAATTGAAAATAAATATTTTCTAATTTTTTTGTTGCCCGACCCGGGAATCGAACCAAGAGCGGCACCGCTCGGATATGACTTCTTGAGGTCCCGCCTCAAGAAGTCAAGTCCGAGCGATGTCGCTAGACCTCAGAGGCGACTAGTAGTGACGTCACTTGGCTACAGGCGCATGGCGGAGAAGATACCTTCGTCGCCGAGACCGATCGCTATGGTATGGTATGGTGTGAGGTTCGCGTTGGCAGCCGTGTTCGGCTGCAAGATCCGATAAATAGATGGGGAAGTCACCTGTAGTCGGCCGGTGTATAGTCACACGTAGCAATATATATTTATACGCAGTGCTAAAGGCCACTGAAACAAACGCACAACCGATCGTACAACTACTTGTGAGAACACGCTTACCGTCCGTTAAGGTATTAACATTACATACACTACACAAAAAACTACTCTCCAAACCCGACAACTCCGAAAACGACATCAGTAAGAAAGTTATAGTGACAGGGATAGCTAACAATGTATAAACTTAATCCCACTGAAACTGCGCAACACTTTATATTATGTAGTATAGCGACATGATGATCGAGGTAAATTTGAACAGAAAAAAGTTTTGACAAATGAAAATACGCAATGGCCGCTTACACGTTATTGGGTTAAATATTTAACTCTGAGTAAGCTTTCAACATAGGTTTAAACCAACCTATACTTAACAATTTAACCCGTTATCAAACTTAACCGATGAACATAATATAGATAGCTACATGCGGCCCCTAATAAAATAACTACAAAGAGAACACGTGCTCGTGATGTGAATATTTAGTTCACGATACTAAGGGCCACTTGCACATTTTTGGGTTAAATTGCCAACTAAAGAACGGTTTAACCAAAGTTACAATAACTCTAAGGTTAACATTTAAGCTGTATATTTATAATATTAATACGAGATGCCAAAACTTTGGACCCTTTTTTACGAAAATTGCGGGGACGCAGAAGCATAAAATTTGGCACACTTATGGCACTTTGGTACATTAAATCAATAAACAAAACATTACCTACACTACCATGCATTCGAGACACAGAAACAAATAAATTGATGATAACGATAAAAGATCACAGATGGTGCACTAAAAAGTTTGGAAACAAAGTAGAAGGTCTTGAGAAATGAAGATGACGTTCTTATCAACAAGATATTAAAATTTATTGTGGTCAAATTTCGACCAATGGGCGACCACTAGTAATAATTAATAAACATTCAGACGCAGAAACACAGACATCTATGTCATCGCAAGCTCTTTGCAAACAAGTAGATTTTCTTCCAAGAACCTTGAACCCATTTAGGGAAAAACCCAGATAAAGACTTATTCAATGATAGCTATTCAATTTCCGAAACTGGGACACCTTATTCATGTAACCCACAAATAATTGAATAAAAGTAGATATGATATAAGCAGAATCGCCTCTGTGGTCTAGCGGTTCAGTTGTTGGACTTGACTGCATGAGGTCCCGGGTTCAAATCCCGGGTCTGGCAACAAAAAGAAAATTGGGTTTTTCCAATTTTCTAATAAAAAAAACGTTGCTCGGGATTAGATATGTGCCCGGTTGGCGATAGGCTTGACCTATCACATTGTGGGACTTAGTATCTTCGGCTAGTCGTGGGTGTGCCCTGGTTGTGCCTCTGCCTGCCTCTTCCAGGATATGGGTGTGATGATACTTTTTTTATATTTGCATAATATGGCTAATATTTACCACAATACTAAATATAAATGGTTCTTAAATCTTCGTTTATACAATTTATTTATGGGTTGTGCCTCTGCCTACTTCTTCGGGGATATGGGCGTGAAGATACTTTAATTTAACGGGCGAAACACGAGTGAGGCCGCCTCGTGACGTGTGAGGCCCGAATATCGAACACACATTTTATTAAAACATTCGCTATAAATAAACCTTATTTAAATATAGATTACTGCGCAGTGACGAGGCGCGACGGTGCCGCAACTATCAGTTTTTATGTCATCACTCCTCAAACACATCCATTCATTCTTAGATCCTTGTTTGATGTTCACATAGATGTCATAAATAATTTGACCGCCTCGTTGGTCCAGTGGCTAGCGTACACGCCTAACTACTTCGGCCGGCGAGGCGCGGGTTCGATTCTCGACGGGCATTTGTGTGAGGAATATTTAGATGTCTGCATTTCCGGGTCTGGGTGTTTATTAATTTTATTCCGGTATCTATTCGAGTATTTCTATGTATTAATATAGTTGACTAACACCCATAACACAAGCATATAATTTGCTTACTTTGGGGTTAGACTCAATTTGTGTGAGTTGTCCGGGGATATTTATTTATTTATAACATATGTATACGTATAATAAAATACCAATGTCCTGCTCACTGAAAATGTTCCGGACGAAATACCTAACAAGTTACATGATGCTGACCCCAAACAAATGTAGTTTTAGAATTCATAGCGCATTTTTACGATTCGACTGTTTAGTCGAATAGTACAAGTGAGTGATCAGCAATATTATTTTTAGTTTTCGCTATTAGATAACTTCGGAAAACGTTTTAAATCAAAGCCATATTTTATGAAAATATCGAAAAAAATAGCAATAATTAAATTCTGAGGAAACGAAGCAGTAGTTGCCTGTGTTTTTTTTTATATAGGATTGGAACCAAAACAAGTAGAAGGATTTTCTAGTGGTAGACAATGCCCGCTTTGCTAGTCGAGGAGTTAACGTTAAACGTACATGCCTCCACCAACAAAACGTGATGTGGATCAGTTTTGATATTCGATGGGGGCAGGAATTTGTGCGAGAAACATCTTTTTTTATAAAAGAAGAGGCAAACGATCTAGTGGGTCACCAGATGGAAAGTGATCACCGCCGCCCACGGACATCCGCAACACCAGAAGTATCACAGATGCGTTGCCGACCTTTAAGGAATGAGTAGTACGCTCTTTTCTTGAAGGTCCCTAAATCATAATTGTTTGGGAATACTGCCCTCGGTAACTGATTCTGTGTTGTGCGAGGTAAAAAATGTCTTCGGAATCTCACAGTCGTAGATCGCCTCGCATCAAGATGAAGGGCATGATACTTTAAACTCTGTCGCGAAGTCCGAAGGTGGAAATCAGCGGCTGAATTTAAACTAAACAACTCCTCAGAACATTCCCCATGATAGATGCGGCAGAAAACATCGAGGGACCCAACATTTCTACACAGCGCCAAGAAATCAAGCCGACTGGTAATTGCCCGATCATTGACAATTAGAATTGCTCTACGTTGAATGCGGTCAAACGGAAGGAGCTGGTTCTGTGGATCTAGATTCTAGATGGTTGCATTTCTGGGTATCTCTGTCTAAGGCAAGTACCACACTGACGCACGCGTTAATACCGTGCGGTATTTAGAAATAAATCGATTTTTTCAGTACTAAGCTAGTTGCACTCTGCGTCGCCGCAAACCGCAGCGGCCTGCAGTGCAGAATGATATCCACCTAGTCTGCAAACGGTTATGAGCGAAAGTGTAAACCAGTAATTCCCAAAGTGGCCAAGATGGACCCCTAGGAATCCTCGGGAGAACCCTCCCTAGATGGTCATGCAGGGGGTCCACCAAATCCAGCATCTAATAATGGTCTTTGAATCAAAGTAGTTTGGGAATCTCTAGTCTAAACTCTACAACTACTGAAACTACTAAATGCAAAAGTTTGGCAGAATATTTGTATTGATGAAAAACAATTTAGACAACTTGCGATCTATCTTCTATCTTTGACAAATACAACTGCACAAAACTAAATTAAAATCATGTCGTCGAAACAACTAGATAGGTTATAGTTCTAGTTGACGGGGAGTTTGTTTTGCCAATTCTTCTATTGACTGGCCAGATTTGGAAACGTAAGAAGTTTTACTGTGAGATTTATTAACGCGATAGTTTACTATAGAATAGAATATAACTCTTTATTGTGCACCAAAATACATAAAAAAAAGTAAACTACAAAAATAAAACTTAAAAACTAAGTGATACACGGAGGCGGATTTATCGCCAAAACAGGGATCTCTCACAGGCAACCTTGTGTTATGAATATAATATAATCAAAGATATGTTGCACGATGGTGCTCTTAATCCACGTACATGAAATATTACTATAAGTATGGTTATTCTTAGTTTGTTTGAATGTTAATATATATTCATTACTATATATTAAATATAAACATTAAAATATTTGCAGATCACAATGTGGTAGAATATGTTGGTACGCTTAATTTTTTCTATAACAAATAATTTTTCCTCATTTCAAACAAAGTATTAGTATGGACTCTACAAGCACTGAACAAATTGCCGCAAAATATGGGACCACCTTGCAGGTACTCCTATCTATCTATAGGCACCCTGTGCATAGTAGTATGTACTGTGTATGTAGGTATAACATGAAATATATACATGTCCAACATACTTGAATTTTTCGCCGGCAAAATATACACTTTCACGCCGACAAAACATAACAGCTAGTCATTTTATACATGTTATATAATAAAGTCGCATCTGTCTGTATAAACTTAAAATTCATTTATAGTTTTTTTAAGCTGTTTTATGAAGTGTTATTCTCCCGATAATAATAACAACAGCAAAGATATAATTAGCAAAATTATTACACCCGTTAATGTGTAATGCGATAACTAAAGGAATAAAGATTAATTTCTAAAGGAATAAAGATTAGTTTCGTAGCCAAATGGCAAAAAACGGAACCCTTATATATTCGTCATGTCTGTCTATCCATCCGTATGTCACAGCCACTTTGTTCCGAAACTATAAGAACTATTGAAACTGAGTAAGTAGACACACTTTGTGAACTGTGAATATTTGACACAAAAATAGAAATAAAAAACAATACATTTTGGGGTTTCCTAAACTTTTTCCCAGATTTTTTTTTCATCAAACCTATATGCGTGGCGTATCTCTAGATATGTCTTCAAAAATGTTATTGATATTCTAATATAATCTTTTTTAAAACTGTTTGCACAAGAGACACTTCCAAAGTGGTAAAATCTGTAATAGGTGCCTAAGCAAATAATAATTTTAATTCGCACAAGGCGTGGCTTGATCTGCAGCTACGGGTGCGAAGCGCGTGGAGGGCAGGTTCCCAATTGCGCTTACCCGAGCGGGCAGACACGTATGGGCAGACGTCGTTGAAATACTTCTTGACAACTGGAATATACCTATGCTAGCTTTTAGATATCCCAAGCCTGCATGGGCTCGCATAAAGTGGGATCTAAATCCCATCACTTAGATGCCTCCTGTATAATAACTTAATAAAAAAATACTTACACTACTCTTTAACCATCTATTGAAGTCACAAGGAACTACAAAAACGTTCTAATTATGTTACTTGCTGCTACGGAACCCTTAATGAGCAAATCCGACTCGTACTTGACCGCTTTTTATATAATACCCGAGCGAAGACGGGCCGGATCACTAGTATATGTATGAGAGGTTTATTGGCGCCAAAAGGTTGATAAGTTCAATAACGATCGTAACGACGACATAATGAGCCAAAGTTTCGCCAAAACTTGTGTAGAAATACTTTAATTAATATAATTGTAAAATGTTGGTGGCACTTTGAATTCCTAATACCGGATGTACCCAGCCAGGGCCCCTTTCTGGTTAGGTGGTTACTGGCTATAGCAAAAATATTCGACAATAACACATTTT
Source organism: Calephelis nemesis (assembly GCA_002245505.1). Lineage (NCBI taxonomy): Eukaryota > Metazoa > Arthropoda > Insecta > Lepidoptera > Riodinidae > Calephelis > Calephelis nemesis. Next base: position 56,334 of record NJDD01000019.1, read on the forward strand.
AACGTCTTCTTTTTTCTAGAGTTTTATAATCTTTTTTACCAACTTCGTAAAAAGGAGGAACAAATTTCACTTCTATCTTTTCTGTGTATGACAATCGATTTCTACGTCATTTGAAAAGATATTTTGAAAATTCTTTTTTTATTTAAAATTTCCATTTCCATTCTAGAATCGGGAAAATACTCAACTTTTTTTTACTTAGAAGACATTACTCGACTCGGAGTAGTTTTTTTTATTTAGTCTTACTGTGCTAAAGTTATTAAAATAATAATTCGTATTGAGAGTTCTAACACGGTACAAATTATAATCTAATTAAAAAAGTGTATGTTCGTATGTATGTAACGACAAAAAGCAGCCTTTTATTAAAGTAACAAATTAAATAAATATTAAATTACAGTTAATATAATATTATACTTTTCCAGCATTCTAAGGAATTCTTTTTTTTTCTCTAAGGAATTCGACCAAGTGCCGACAATAAAAAGTATTTTTTTTATTATTAACTATATAGTACCAAGTATATCTATAATGAAAAACAATTTCTTAGCATAGGAGAGAAATCCGTCTACTGTAGACTTCCTTAAGATACAACAGTCCGTTGTAACTTTACATAACATGGCGGTTTGGAAGGTAGAATACCAGGTATGCATTCAATTCTTCCCCGATAATTAAGCATACTTTAGTTAAAAACGCTCCCTTACCAACTTTAGCACCTGTAGGTGGTTCATATTTTTCACTTCCGGAAAATTCGCCTTCCAAAGCAAGAAAAACCTGACTTGAAACCGCAAACCACACAGCAGGCGAAACCGCGAGTTAAAGCTAGTGGGGTATAATATAATCATGAATAATATTTTCAAGACATAAAGGGAGGAGTCAGTGTGAAGCCACTTTGGCAACTGGTTGTAACAGGAGCCTGGTGCTCTGAGCTAGCCAAAAACTTATATGAACCTAGTAGACAGGACACCTGTAGCTTACGTATACGTATAATTTTTTTTTAATGGGGGTCAGCGAACAAGTGGACGGCTCTCCTGACGGTAACATTTAGCATTGAGTTATAAGCACCACATATGTTATAGGTGCATCGATTTCCTGAGGCCGGGATTATGAGTCTATTGTGCAAGTCTGCCCTACAATTCGTACCGATCATGACAAGAGTCATTATGGCAGCACGAATAGGTAAGACGATAGATGCCTATAAGGACAAGTTACTGCACAGCACTCGACCACCATTGGTTTTATTTAAGTCTTCATTATTTAAGCTATTTAGTAAACTTAACCCTTGAAGTATTTTTGTCTGTGTTTACTACTAAAATTATCATAGTGTAGACCGATATGTATGAATACAGACTGCAGTTTTCGAAAAAAAATAACACTCACACAGATGAAATATCGTAATTAATATTCACATTAACACATCTACATAAAATAAAACAAAACCTATATACGTCAAATTGAGAAACCTCCTTTTTTGGAAGTCGGTTAAGAAACGGTGGTAGGCGTCATTCCAGCTCGTATAATCTCAAATATTAGAAAGGAATTTAAAATGTATATTAAAGTAAGTGTTCTCTTCTAAGATAAAACTTTTTCTTTATTTAAAACTAGCTTCCGCTCGCGACTTCATCTTCGTAGAATACCTATAGCATATAGCCTTCCTCGTTAAATGGGCTATGTAACACTAAAAGAATTTTTCAAATCGGACAAGTAGTTCCTGAGATTAGCGCGTTCAAACAAACTCTTCAGCTTTATAATATTAGTAAGTATAGATGATGACGAACCTTGGTTGATAATGAACCTCATGGTAAGAAAGCATCCCAACATGTCTACGTTGGCTAATGTTCGGGTTAATACAGGTTGCTCCCGCGAGCGCCTCACAGCGCGCTCACTACCATTTCGACCGTCGTTTATCTAGTGGTAGCGTCTATATTCGTCTAGCCTGGCTACAAGGTCAGCCGGCCTAACACGCCGTGCGTAAGACAACGAGAAAAAAAAATTCATTAACGACCGCTGGCGTGACGTAAGCCAAAGAGTTGTAAACTTTAGATGTGCTATATCTTCAAAATGTACAGTTTTTACCCAAACGCAATGGGAATTGTGGTCCGGGCTCCTTTGCAGAATACACCGTCTGCCTTCTTGCCAGGCAGCACGTAAAAGGCGAGCATATGTTTACAGTCACTGACACCGTGACATCTGACCGTGGTAGAGTTTCGCAACGACTTATCCGGATTGGTACTAACCGCCTTACCTATTCTTGCCGCCATAACTTTATGACGTGTTTCGGTTTGGAGGGTAAAGTAGCCAGTAAACATACTTTTGCTCGAGGCCTAACATCCCGGCCTCAGGTTGGCAACGCACCATTACCATCTTTGGTGTCCCTAGGCGGCGTGAATTTCTTACCATCAGGAAATCCGTCTGCTTGTTTGCCTTCCAATATCATTAAAAAATAGCATCTCTATTATATGTATCTAACTACGGTTTTAATTATCTAGAAAATGGTTACACCGGTCGCACGGTTTATAAATCCACCATGTTTGTATTTTGTGACATCACACAATAAATTTGGCGTAAACAGCGGCAGTCATTTGTCGCGAACTATTGTGAAGTCATGAATTATTCTGAATTGCAATTTTAAATTTTATTGTAGCGCGATTTAGGAACTGCAATAACTTAAAAGCCAAAATACAATGTTGTTACGTATATACCTATAAATAGTGATGGACTGCAACGAGACGGTCTGCATAAACAATGTAGTGTAGGCAGAAACATGAATGGAAACATTTACGGTACAATGAAAGCGATTCGTAGCATCTGCGATAATTAACTAATCTTTGGAGATGAGATCGTTGGCCGGGGCCCTGCTGTTTCGACAGAGCGGAGCCGCCGCTCGTACATTAATGTTTTTCGTGTGAATAATATACACGTTTTATTATAAACATTTGAATGGAATGTCACATCTACTAATTAGCTAGCCTTTGGAGTTTGGGACTGGGATCGTTGTTTGGCCCTGCTTAGATGGAGTTCAACTGTTTCTTTACATGACACAATACTGGTGGATATTCTGCTAAGAACTAGCTAAACTTGCTTTAGATGAAACAAAAACAAAAGAAATGAAACATTTGATACTTAACAGATCAGTCGATTTGCAAAGTAATTAAGATTAGTATCAGGCAGTGTAAACTTTTTTTGGAAGCCTCACCTTTTCTGGAAATAGAATAAAAAACGATCTCTTATTGATAACGCAGAAAATAAGATGGGAAAACCACGTCTTATTAAACAAATCAAAGACGTTAATGAGTTAACAATTATGATAATTAACTAACACACGTTCAACGAGACTGTTAACAAGCAATCATTATGAAATTTAAAAAATTAATAACCCCTGACAAAACCTAACCATCCCGAACTCATTAGCTTTAAAAAGGGAAAACCGCATTTTAATCAGCCCATTCGTGTAGGAGTTATAATGCTACATACACAGACATGTCTAACCTGCAACACTTTATTTCGTCGGGGGTTAAAAAAAAGGCAGCAACCCATGTTTAAATTAAGGAACCATAATATTTTTAAATCTTTGAAATTATTTCATGTTAAATTAAAAAGTACTATTTTCCTTGATTTCTACTGTCAAAGTTTATACACACCAGACATATTAAAATGTACAGCGTACAGGTGCCTGTAGGCTAACTTATAAGCATCTTCACGCCCATATCCCCGAAGAGGTAGGCCGAGGCACAACCGGGCCACCCACGACTGCCGAAGACACTAAGTGCCACAATGTGATTGGTGGCAAGCCTATCGTCAACCGCCTATCGACTTAACTGCATGAGGTCCCGGGTTCGAATCCTGGGTCGGGCAACAAAAAGAAAATTTGGTTTTTCCAATTTTCTAATTAAAAAAATATTGCTCGGGATTGGATATGGTTTGCGATAGGCTTGTCACCTATCACATTGTGGGAGTCTTTGGCTAGCCGTGGGTGCCCTGGTTGTGCCTCTGCCTATCTCTTCGGGGTTATGGGCGTGAAGATACTTACTTACTTACTTTAATCTTATGTTATACTTTTTGTATGTTTATTCTGTGTACCTACTGAACCTATGTTTATATAGTCTACTCAGACAAAAAAGTTGTCTAGTAGAGATCGCTTTATACGGCGATAATTTTGTGTACTATTAACTATAATAATATAACATGCTCTTGTTAATACCTAATATTCTGTAGTAAGTTTAATTGTTCACAATGAAGCGTTCATTCATTCATTCTATATTAACAGTTTTAGAAAGATGCTTACTACCCCTACAGCTCAGCCAGTAAGACTATAAGGTCGCTGTAAAAGTTCACACGCCTTAATAAAACCATACCTATTACATTTGCTAGCGCCATAACGTTCGTTCGTAGTAACCACTGACGTGTTCCGATTTGGAAGGAAGTGTGTTTGATGTCTGTATACGCGTTTTCCTAAAAATCCGTTTCTATTCCCTATCTAACAAAATAAAAATAGGAAATGTGTATTTTAAATTTTTCTGATAAAAATAACGTTGCCCGGATTTGGATCGCCCCGATTGGCGATAGGCTTCACACCTATCACATTATGAGACTTAGTGTCTTCGGCTAGTCGTGGATGCCTTGGTTGTGCCTCTGCCTACCTCTTTGGGATATGATCAATCAATGAATCATCTTTATTGTTAAGATACTTAAGGAAATCAATCCGCTTGTTTGTTTTTGCTAAAATAAGTAGTCGATAGATGTTCATGCTATCGCCGACTCATCTTTCCAAGGTGTGGGCCTTTAACATTTAGGTAATTATGATATTGTTCACTACAGTTGCCGACAGGCGGGGCAGTGCGGATTATTTATGAATCTAGAGAATGCGTCGTTAAGCACATAAAGGATACTTTTGTTCTTTAATGGCTGAATTTCAAGATGGCCGCCTTTAAAGCGATCTAGATTGCACAGATGGAATAAATTTTAAGGTAAGTAGGTATGATTAATTAAAAAATTGCAGCTTAATCTGTCTTAGGTATTTTTTATAGAAAGGCAGCCAAGCAAGCAACATTTTCTAATAGTAAGAAATACACTATTAAAATCGAAGACGTTACGGTATCCGATATTATCCGAGGGTGGTGTCAAGAGTCTCCGAAACCGGCGTGTTTGTATGAAAATGGTAATGAATGTGAAGGAAGCCAGACAGGTTTGTCAGGATGGTGAGGTCTGGTACTCGATACTCTCTGCCTACCCGTAAGGGACTTGGCGTGAAGATATGTATGTGTACGTTATCGGTAATTTTACAAAGCTGAAGAGTCATCGTAGCATATATTGTAACACATGAAAGTTTTGGCAGGATTGAAAAACATTTCTAAATTATAATTCTTGAATTTCGTGTTCATAATGAGTAAAATTAATATATTTTGGTGGAATTTTAAATATATTTGAACATTTTAGTGCAAAAGTATAATTTTTTTTCTCGATGACACCAAATCTCAATCGATGAACTGAGGTAAGAATGCTAGCACTTTGCCTGAAAGACCCTGATATGACCGGCAATGAGACCTAGGCCCGACACATACATACGGAAAATCTGTGGCGTTACGCTCATTAGTAATAGTGATATCCGAGAAAGAGCGTGATTGAAAGAGAGTTGGTGTTAAAATAAGAAAGGGCATGCTCAGCTCGTTCGGAAATGTAGAAAGAATGTCTGATGAAAGATTGGTATAGCAGACATACAATGCAAATGTGGATGAATGTAGGTACCTACCCGGGGTGACCAAGGTTGACTTTCCACGGCCAGATCACTCGGATATTATCCGAAAGTCGTGTCAAGAGTCTCCGAAACTGGCGTGTTTGTATGAAAATGGAAGTGATAAGGACGCCAAGCAGGTTTGCAATGATCGTGAGGTTGGCTCTCGAAACTCTCTGCCTGTAAGGGACTTGTCGTGAAGTTAAGTATGTATGTATGTACACATCTACGGAATTTTATTACAGAATTCCGCATCGAGAAAAATTCGAATGCATTCGAGCTACCAATTACATTCGAAATTTTTCCGTACGGAGTTTGCGTGGACTTGTATGGGACGCATTTTCTATCAAAATTTTTAAAGGGATACTGAATGTATATGAATATTTTAAGTAATTCAAGCGCGATTTTCGAAATCTAGTAAAAACCTTACTAATTCAAAAATTGACTAATGGCAGATGCTCACGCCCAAACTAAAAACTAAAAAAAACACCCAGACATAGTCTATCAAGACATATTACATACCTACTTATTAAAACCCTTACATCTAACACACAATCCATTCAAACCAGGTACCAAACCAGGACAAATGGCCGCCTACATATTGTACTTAATAGACTTACCTCCTTTATCTTCCGCCATTAGAACATCAGACCGGTTCCCACATTTCTAACGAGACAAATGCGAGCCGAACGCCGAACCTGATCCCACAGACGATTCCGGTCTTGCGAGCTTGTATACTAGCCCCACGAATAGACATGTACAACATTATATCGATAATATATCTGAGCAAATCAAAAGTAGTTTTTTTATGATTTGTTCAGGTATTATTAAGGATATTTCTACAGACGTTAAATACAGACATTGATAAAAACGTCAAAATTTGACATGTTCGGAATAATCTGACACGTGCAATTTGTTCCATTACTTTTGTTTTTTTTTAATTTGAAAAAGATAGCATGCATCTAAAACAAAATCTGTTAATGATCAGCAAAATCACAACCATTATCTTATTATCATCCATTAAAAAAAATGGCAAAAATATATTTTTATTACCTGCTTCTACAAAGTTGCAATTTTTATATTATGTTGTAATTTGTTTAAGTCTAAAAAAATACCTTTCGGTGGTTACAAGTACATGCCAGAACACAGTCAAGCAATAATGGGCATAACAAAATGGCATGGGCATGGCAAAACTTGATGCCACATAGTTAAACTTTTTCAGGGTACCCATATTTTAAGAGTATAATATTTAGTGGTTATCTATGCCACATGCTATTCCGAAAAAAGAATGGCTAGACTGTTTTTGACAGAATAGGGCTTTACCTATACCTGTCGTGATAATGACTGTCATGTTCCAGCCCAAAGGGTAGGGTGGCCGGTAGACTTGCACAGTAGACATAACATCCCGACCACAGGACAGCGACACACCTGTAACTTCTATGATGTCTATGAACACGGTTGTCTCTTATTATCAGAAGAGCCGAGTGCTTGTTTGCTAAAATCTCACATAAGAAAAGCATGCGGCAACTGATGCCAATGATAACCGTCGCTCACATCAGCAAACTGGTGTAGCGGACATTACATGAAGTTGAAGTTAGCCCCTCGAAAATTAGCCTCTCCAGGGGAGCGACAATGCGGCCCGCTTTCATACAAATGTTGTAAAACAAAATTCAACTATTCTTTACTTTGACAGTCGCTGATCAAGGTTTACGTGACCTCTTTAGTTTTCAGTGTAAAAAGGTTAGGTAAAATCTGAAAAAACTTAGATTTTGGTGAAGTTATTAAAATTTTGTCGACAACATTTCCAAAAAAAATTTGTGTCTTCATTTCCATACGATGTGCAACCCCAAATATACATAAGATATGTTAAGAAAAGGCATAGGTATATATTGAAACAATTTTCATGACCCCTTGACCCCGCCGGATATGAAAAAAATGGGGGGTCCTGTGTGGCTTTATGTCTATAGAAATAATTAAAAAATAAAATGCTTCGAGCTCGTGTGCGAAGTTGTATTTCAACAAAATAAGTAGACAATAAGTGTAGGCAGATATTGACACCGTTTGCATAACCCCCTGACCCCGCCGAATATGAAAAAAAAGGCGTCAATTCTGTGAGGTATCTATATCTATACAAAAAGAAAATAAAAAAAAATACTTGGAGCTCGTGTGCGAAGTTGTGATCTCATTAAATACAAAGACAATAAGTGTAGGCATTTATTGACACCGTTTGCATAACCCCCTGACCC
>NJDD01000019.1:76618-89753 GCA_002245505.1 Calephelis nemesis
AATATGTGATAGTAGGGTTTAACGACAATTCATCGTGAAATTTTGTTTTAATAATTGTGTATAAGCGACAATCATACTGCAAATTTGTGAAAGGTAGTAAGGTATAACTGATGTTTATTGTTTCTGACGACGAAGGTAAAAGGGTATTAGCTCCAGCGTTCAAGATAGTCGTTTGGTGGTAGAGCGCCGTAAGCACCTGGAATCTTTGAGCAAGTTAGAAGTAAAACTACTGTAGTGACTATATGCCAAAAAGATGCGATTTTTACATGGGTACAAGCACCTTAGTGTTAAAATAAGTGTAAAGTTTGGTCGGTTACACAATGTGACACTTCGAAAACGCAAGTTTTTGTCTGGGCCATAAGTGACAAAAAAGTCGTCGTATAGCCATGGGAGTAAGCGCATTTAAAAGAGCGTATTTTTTTAAGTAGGATGACATTCATAGCTCATTTTCGACCAAAATGTCGCTTATGCCTTATTACCTTTTTACCGTCGATATCTAAAAGAGTTTAAAAACATTTTTGATGGACCGTCTGTTTTTAGGGAAGCTCTCCTACTTATTTTTCTGGAAACTTGAAAATCTATTGGGAATCAAACTGAGTCTAATTATTCACGAATTAGTTCTAGATAGGTGTCCTATTTAACCATTCCACAAATAGGGGATCAAATTCAACGACAAACACAGACATACTCAATTCGATTTAACTTTTCCCTTTGGAGCCCAAAGTTGGGAGTTTATTACCAAATTCAGATTTATTTCTTGACCGATGTCAGTCGGATCTCAAGGCACTGCTACGACAGGTTTGATTACGATTTGTTAAAGTGAATAGGAAAATAGAGGCTGAATGACCAATAACGTATTCGCCCAAAACAAGATTAGAGCGCCGAAGTAGCTATACATATTAAGTACTTTAGGCATCTGTCACCTGAACGCCGAGGCGATATTGAACTGGCCAACTGAGATTTTACTTCAACGTAGTAAAACTGCAAACAGCCGACTTCGATTATAATAACATGCCATCTAGAATTCAAAAAATTTAGTATTTTGCTCGATCCCTAGAAGTATAGCGCGATACGCTTTTTCAAATAAAAAAAGAATTTGAAATTGGTTTACCAATGGCTGATGTAAAGAATCACACTCCATGTAAAAAATAGGTATAGGAGTATAAATTACTCCTGTTTAAAATCGGTTTACTTTTTTTATAATAATGGAAAGCAAACAAGCAGACAGATTTCCTGATGGCAAGAAATTCGCGCCGCCTAGAGACACCCTAGGTGGTAATGGTTCGTTGCCAACCTGAGGCCGGGATGTTAAGCCTCGAGCAAAAGTAAGTTTACCGGCTACCTTGCCTTCCGAACCGAAACAAGTCAACGGCAAGCGTTGGAAGCTATAGCGGCAGGAACAGGTAAGGCGGTGGTACCAAATACCAATCCGAGCGCGTCGCTGCAAAACTCTACCACCTAGTAATAAAATCTATAAAAATAAAATCACTAGGAAAAAAATAGACAAGCAGTAAAACAGTATCTAGAAAAAATAAGAACGACGAATGTAATACGAGACACGTGTTATGGGATTGTGTAGCTTTTGGCGCATAAAAGAAAATACATATCGCCTCACGTGAATGCGATCTGTGTTTGCCGCACCGGGTGCACGAGTTTTTGTTTTTTGGTGCGCAGTGTTAAGGCCCTGACAACTGCCGAATTTCGTCTCGGGTACTCCATCTCGTAAAGTAATTGGAATTTAGTGATTAATTGAAGATCAAAAGAAAACATCCGCAGAAAAATAAAAGCTTTATCATTTTTTCTAAAATAAAAAGTATCTTCACGCCTATATCCCATATCGAAGAGGTAGACAAAGGCACAACCAGGGCACCCACTACTAGCCGAAGACACTAAGTCCCACAACGTGATAGGTGGCAAGCCTATCACCAACCGGGCACATATCCAATCCCGAGCAACGTTGTTTTTTTTTATATTAGAAAATTGGGAAAATCCAATTTTTATTTTAGGAATCGAACCCGGGACCTCACCCCGCCATGTCCGACAACTGAACCGCTAGGCCACAGAGGCAAAATAAAATAGATCTTAAAATAAAGAGTATTATTTTAAAGTTGCAAGTTCAGAGAGAAGATATCATGTGTTTTTTGATCATAAAAAAAATTGTAGTTAAGTATCTTCACGGATCTTTTTGGAATGGTACAACTTAATAAAATCACAATGTGATAGGTGACAAAACTATCGCCAACGGGGGACTTATCAAAATTCGGGAAATATTGATTTTTTTTAGAAAATTCAGAAAAAACATTTTGGGTATGAATTTTTTTTTACAAAAACTGATTTTGGACTAACTACCTAAACTACCTTATCACTTTTGCGTCACGCAGGCGTTGCGCACTTTTTTGGAATGGGTAAAAACTTCTAAACTCGCTTCAGAACACCTGAACGAAAATTCGTAAGACTGATGTAGAGTAAAAAGCCGGCGCGGCGCAGGAGAGAAAGTGTCCCACTGTCCTTCTACGGCGCGGCGAAAATGTATGCCTGTTTTTTAAGAGGAAACTAAAATTTGTACTGTAATATTATGAGTTTAGGCGTGCGTAGTAGGCAGTTATCCGCGCCTTTATTTCCGACTCAATTCATCATCACCTTTGCAATTTCGTTTTATTCCGATCATTTTTGTCAAGAGCGTGGGAATCCAGGGTTTGTTTTCTTACTTTTCCACTGTTTTGATTTTGATGTACCCAATGAAGAGTGTCTTCGGCTGTATAGTCTTTAGAGCCCTTGTGATACACGATACGTAGAAATTAAAACGGGTACCTAATAGTGTCTTCGGCTCTATAGTGTTTATAGCCCTTATGATACACGATACGTAGAAATTAAAACGGGTACCAAATAGAGAGTGTTTTCGGCTCTATAGTGTTTATAGCCCTTATGATACACGATACGTAGAAATTAAAAAGGGGACCTAATAGAGTGTCTTCGGCTCTATAGTCTTTATAGCCCTTGTGATACACGATTCGAAGAAATTAAAACGGGTACCTAATAGAGAGTGTTTTCGGCTCTATAGTCTTTATAGCCCTTGTGATACACGATACGTAGAAATTAAAACGGGTACCTAATAGAGAGTGTCTTCGGCTCTACAGTCTTTATAGCCCTTGTGATACACGAAACGTAGAAATTAAAACGGGTACCTAATAGAGAGTGTCTTCGGCTCTACAGTCTTTATAGCCCTTGTGGTACACGATACGTAGAAATTAAAACGCCACGTACCGTAAAACGTATAAAGAGGCACGCGTAAGGGCAGTCTGTTTACGCAACAAGCAATGCCCATTTAGGCCTCTGACGTTTTTTCGCGAACGGAACCATTGGTACGAACTACAAACGTACATCAAGGCCGAACGTTTTCATTTATCTAATAAAACGTGTTAAAAGCCAACTCCACGGTATTTGGATAAAATATTATGTACATACATATGTCTCGTAGTACTATGTTGAATGTCCTCGCGCATTATTAATCTACATAACAAACGCTATCCAAAATTTTAAACAAAATTCAACAGCCATTTTTTTATGATAAGGCAAACAAGCAGACAGATTTCCTGATGGTAAGTAATTCACGCTACCTTGAGACACCAAAGGTGGTAATGCTGCGTTGCCAAAGTAAGTTTACTGGCTACCGTACCCTCCAAACCGGAACACGTCTACGGCAAGCATCGGACGTTATGAGGGCAGGAATAAGTAGGGTGGTGGTGCTAATCCGGGCGAGTCGCTACGAAACTCAACCACCTCGTAGGACGTAAGCATAGGCTTACCGTCACTAATACAATTTACGCGCAACTGACAGGAAGGTCTATTCTGCAAAAGAGCCCGGAACAACACGGTGGAGAAATACTCTTTAATAATTAATTAATAAACCATTTTTCATTGAACTGTAACTGTTATTGTAAAAGAAATTTAAAAAGACTACTATCAGTGATTTGCAAGAATAGGTGGACAAACATTTACGCTTCGGCTATATTCGTCAAGTTCGGCAAATCCGAATGTGTTTTAAAGATATATATCCATATATAGAGCTGTTATTACACAATTAATAATTTCGCTTAAATTTAGATTAGGTCCGCCAATCCTATTAATATTATAAATGCGAAAGTTTGTATGTATGGATGTATGGATGTTTGTTACTCTTTCACGCAAAAACTACAAAGCCGATTACGATGAAATTTGGTATGTAGGTAGCTGAAGACCCAGAATAACATATAGGCTACTTTTTATCCAGGAGTTCCCGCGGGATTGGGACTTACGCGGGTGAAACCGCGGGGCGCAGCTAGTTTAAAAATAAAAGTATAAAGTGTGAAAAGAGTAAAAAGTGTAAAGCCGAAGCGTATAATTTTAATAGTAGTACTGTACTAATACGGATAGTTAAAAGATTTGTTTGATTGTTTTTAGGAGTTGAGACTAATTCAAAATCCGACACGTAGATTAAGAACTAAAAGTTTGGAGCAAATTATTTTATTATTTCCTGAAATAACGATAAGTTATCGTTTCAATATAAAAGCTTTATCGTAGAACTTCGGTGTCACAAAGTTTTAGTAGCCGTAAACTTTTGAATAAGTTTTATTTTACTGTTCGGCTTTGACTGTAAGATAACAGTTCCCCGAGCTTTTTTTTACTGTGAAGAGATCGTTCCATTGTGGTTTTCCGAATGAGTAAAGAAGATGACCGAATTACTTACGCAAGAAGAATCTAGGCTCAGGTTGGTAAGGCTGAACGTATTAACCAACCCTTTAGACCAGAGACCGTCACGCTTTTCTGACCAAGGACCATAAAGGACAATGTGGGTGTCCGACAGAATTATCCATGCAGACATGTCCGGCTTCCTCCACATTCATCACCCTCTTCATACAAACACGCCGGTTTAGGAAATTCGTGATACCACCCTCGGAATGAACCTGAACGATTCGGTCTGCCCTTGTACCTAAATTTATCTAGGTACATTAGCATTGTATATCTGCATTTTTAATCTCTCATCTGTCATTCTTTCCACATTAGATTCAACTTTTGTAACTTATCCAGGGACATTTGTTATGGTATGTTCTTTACGAGATCGCTTCTGTGGTCTAGCGGTCCGGCGTCGGACCGGAATTCTTGAGGTACCGATTTCCGGGTCGGCAACAGAAAAACAAGAAAATGTGTATTTTACATTTTCTAATAAAAATAACGTTGCCGAGATTGGATATGTGCCCGGATGGGCTTGCCACATATAACATTGTGAGACTTGTGTCTTCGGCTAGTCGTGGGTGTAATGGTTGTGCCTCTGCTTACCTCTTCGGTGATATGGGCGTGAAGATACTTTTTTTTGTTTTACCATTCGAAATGTGTCTTTCTAATCTATACTATACGAATTAGATAGCATCGGAAGAAAGTTTGCAGTTCGTAATAGGTGACGGGGAGTTTTGGCGCCATCGAGAGAAAAGACGGCCGAAGTTTTCATAATTATTATTGTATTTCGTGTTGATATTGAGTGAAATTAGTTAATTTTGGTAGCATTCAGTACAATTTTATTAAGTGAAAGTGCACAAATGAAATAATCACGAATAAATTAGCGTATCGTGTATTTCCCCGTTGCCGCCAAATCTCACTATATAAGCTTTAGTAAAGAGACCATCGCTTTACTTAAGACCCTGACATGAATTACTGACGACTTATGACTGATGACTAATTATAATTGATTAAAATTGATACTAAATTTGACGCAAATTTATACGTGAGTAATGGCAAAATACTAACGTGAAGGCCAAAACCTAAAGAAAGAAAAAAAAAGTTCCCGGGTAAAAGTCTTGCTTACGATCTTGCTTCCCGGCGAGTTCTTGTATCGAGCTATGAAGAACTTCGTTCATAAAACTCAACCAATACCCGTTCGAATTATCGAAGTAGCGCCACTCTGAGCTTTATCAGCCTCATTGTATTTTACATTAATGAATTTAGTTTATCACCGAGTTAGTGGAACGTGTCGTTCTGATAAAGAAACGAATTAGGCGGGACCTTGAGTCGTAATCTTCAGACTTAGAAATTGCTTAGTGTCTAGGTCATATAGTTTACAGTACGCGCCGCACGCGTCTACAGTGAGGGCTGACATAAGTATCTTCAAGCGGATATGCCCGAAGTGGTAGGCAGGTATACAACCAGGGCATCCACGACTAGCTGAGTACACTAGTTTCCAAAATGTGATTTGATAAGCCTATTAATAACAGGACACATATCCAATCCTTGGTAACCTTGTCACTAGCGGCCCGCCCCGGCTTTGCAAGGGTATAAAATATACATATAAACCTTCCTCTTCAATCACTATATATCTTTAAAAAAACCGCATCAAAATCCGTTGCGTAGTTTTAAAGATTTAAGCATACAGAGGGACAGAGGACGCAACTTTTTTTATACTATGTAGTGATGACGCATGTAGCACAATAGATGATAGGACGACAGTATCCTTCGGCGAAATGGTGCACATCACCCACGCTATTTAAGATTTAACTGCATATACGGAGACTGAACTTCCTAAGGTCTACCTATTTCCTATTTAACTGTCGTATTAGTGTGGTAAACTTAAAGGCACTACTTGTCATACAATTGTAACAAAAATTGTAGATCGGAAATAAATAGACTTTATTATTATTATTAAAGTAGGTAGGTAAAGTTAAGTTGATATTATAGACTGTATAACATTGTAATCTATACTAATATTATAAAGCTGAAGAGTTCGTTTGTTTGAACGCGCTAATCTCAGGAAGTACTGGTCTGATTTGAAAAATTCTTTTAGTGTTAGATAGCCCATTTAACGAGGAAGGCTATAGGCTATATTCTTCGCGGATGAAGTCGTGGGCGGAAGCTAGTAAAGACTATAACACCAGGTTGAACCTTAGAGTATTTTTGTCCATGTTTATTAGGTATTACGGTAAACGTAAAGTATCTTTACGTACATATCTCCAAATCGGCAGAGGAATCCACGATTAGCCGAATGTACTTAGTCCCACAAACAGTAGCGGGAAAACTGGGCAACGTCGTATTTTTCTAGTTTTCGAGTTGCATGACCTAGGAATTTAATTTAGTGAATTCACCGCTTCGTATCTTAAAAACTACGTAACGGATTTTAATAAAGTTTTTTGTTAGATTGATTCAAAAGGATGTGTATACTATATGCATAACTTAGAAGGTTGTCCACCCGTGCGAAGCTGGGAGCTGCTAGTAGTATATTATACAGTTTGGATTAATGGCATCCGTATCCCCCACCCACTGGTAACCCTACGCCTAATGCCTATCTACAATAAAAAGCGGGTTAACTATCATATGAGCTAAGCATGTCATTCATACACTTTTATTACACACTTATTGACAAAATGGCGGCCGAAGCCTTGAATAATTTCATCTCCATAATGTAATGAATATTAGTTGTTTTCCTAAAATATACCACTTCCTTATTGTGTATTACGAAGAAAACCGTATTATGAATGGATTTTACTTTGATATCATTGGCTAGTATTTGCTCCTGGTTTTGCGTCTTTCAAAGAAGAAAGCTGATGCCTATAATTGTAAACATTTATCATTTTCTGGATCTTAAATTATAATGTTTGTTAATTTTATTTCAATTACATAAGTAGGTATCTGTAAACAAAAGTATCTTCACGCCCATATCCCCGAAGAGTTCCTCAAGTTCATTGCCAAACACACGAACACAAGAATACCTATATAAAGACAGATTTCTTCATGTGCTATGTCAATCATGGTAATCCTTTCCAATTTTATAAATGTGAAGGACTGACTATTTTTTTTACGCTTGCTCGCCTAATAGTGCTGGATCGATAGTGATAAATATAACGTATAGTACAAATAACTCAAACTATGCATGTCAAAGATTTTTTGCAATAAAAACTTTGACTTTTTTGCAAAAAAAAACAGCCTTTGAAAGACTATAATGGGGGTTTCAAGTTTGAATGCAAATCTATTCTACGCAGGCGAAGTTGCGGGTAAGCAGCTAGTATTATATTAATTAAGAAAAAGGATAACCCTCTTCTCGCAGTTGGCTTAAACTATTTCAGTAACGAAAATTTTATGACACAATTATACTTTACAAAAAGGTAGATACGTAATTAAGCTTTTTCATAAAAAGCGCATGTTACAATTATTCTTTTTTTACGCCTGAAGCTTTCAAATACGCTGATAAGCTTCGGTCTTAACTTTAAATCCAATTTGTACTTTTATCCTTTTTTTTACTTGTTTAGGTCCAGGTCTTCGGAGTTGAATACAGACTCTATGGTACCTGTAGGCCTCATCGGAAGAGTGTGTTTGCTTGCAACCAAATAAAAACAATATTTTTTGTCCTACATTTTAATGCAGTTATTTGTGTGTTCATAATATTATTAGCGTTGTCTACATGAGATAACGGGTGCTATTCCCATTTCGGGCGAAATGGGTTTTTTCAATTTTCAAAAACAATCGTTGCTCGGCTTTCCCACCTATCACAGTGTAGGGCAATCGTTGATACTCTGGTTTGTAACTCTATCTTGCTCTTTGGAAAGACGTGCGTGAAGATATTAATATTTCACCGCAAGGTAATTGCCTCCGGTGTAGGACTTGGCTCCATTGTTAGATCATTGTTTAATTCAATTTAATTAATTTAATTGTTAGAACATTGATAGATCTAGTGTGTTCTGCTAGTCGTGGGTACCCTTGTTCGTAACTTTTCTTAGCTCTTCGGAGACACGAACTTGAAGGTATTTACTAATATTTTACTGTACATATATTTATTTTGTAAGGGATGTGCGAAGGGATCACTTTGACAACAAACCACCAGTATGATGGAGGTAAATAT
The DNA here is from genome assembly GCA_002245505.1 of Calephelis nemesis. Taxonomy (NCBI): domain Eukaryota; kingdom Metazoa; phylum Arthropoda; class Insecta; order Lepidoptera; family Riodinidae; genus Calephelis; species Calephelis nemesis. Next base: position 85,479 of record NJDD01000019.1, read on the forward strand.
TGAACAGGAAATCCCCTGGACACACTTTGGCAGCCTACTCTTGTTTCTGAGAATTTCGATAGCGAAACGTATTACTTTTAACAACAACGATTTTCCAATCAACGCCATGGTTTACCGTAAAATTGCTCTGTAATGGCGCGAACTATATTACAAGCTGTAGTGTTACACTACAAAGTAGCCGAGCGTTTTTTAGGAACTGCGGTTTTATTTCAAAACTCACGAAACCGCTAATTTGCGCGGTCACAGAGTCGTCACGATTGAAATCGTCGCTCGCAAACTTGTACGATTCTAAGGGCGGGCGAACGCCTCCGCGGGAACCGCAAACAAACGCGGGCGCTGCGGGTGTAAAACGAGACTCGCAATGTACTCTTACATTTTGCATACATTCTACAGAATCTGCGGGTCCGCAAAAAGTGAGTTCTCATGCTTGCGCTCGTCGATCGTATTCGAAACAGCGAGATCAGTGTGGGTTACTTTTAAATCTCGATGTCATTTAGGTATTCTTGGAAACAATTGTAGCAGATTAAAATTAGATAAAAAAAAATCGACAAAACCGATAAATTGAAATTCAAGATTAACCCTACTGAAATTGGGATTGAATAAATATGTTGGTGTTAAAATCAGAAAGTCCATGTTCTGTTGGTTCCTACGTATGGAAAAAATGACAGATGAAAGATTAACAAAACTAGACAATACTAACAATACTAATGTGGAGAGATGTAGGTAGCCTGGGGGACCTAGGTTTATTTTCTATGATCAAATCCGAGGATTGTATTAAGAATCTCTGAAACTATGGTGTGTGTATCAAGAGTGATGGATGTGGAGGAAGGTAGGCAAGTCATGATCGTATCACTTGGCACTCGACACTCTCTTCCCAACCCTGCAAGGGAATTGGCATAAAGCATGCACTAAGATGTTATAGAATACCCATCTTAACACTCGAAGTAGGAATACTGCATTTTTTTTTATCTCCATCTCAGAAGTGGTTCGCGTGGCAAAGTAACAAAGGTGTTTTAGAAATAAGAATATTAAGGCGAATATTTAGGCCTACCTACTAATTAACCAACTTAAAAAAGGTGAAAGTTATATTTTAAATTTAGCGATTTCTCAATAGCAACCGAATTTAATATAATTTTTTGAAAGTTATTTTATTTCCACCAAGAAGGGATCTGATGACAAAACCCCAGAAAAGTGAAAGGGATAAACTCAATTTTTTGTATTCTTAGACCACACTTACACTGAAATAGATTGACTGAGTTTAAATTATAAATGAAATATATTGCAAACACGAAAAGATCATTCAGACACCTGAAAATTTATCTATTGATCCATTTGGATCAGCAGATAAAAAAAAGACGAGGGAATTGAAGTGGGAATCATACTACTTTTTTACTTTTTTGAAATAGTACGCATAGCCAAGAAGATAGGGAGGTATCCACCTAAAAAAGTGTAGGTATTTATATATTTTTTGTCTTACAGTTGTAGGTTCAATAGTCTCGGTCATTGTATCATCGTCTGCCATGTTTTCGTCTCTGGACACAATTGCCAAAAGAATTTGTCCTCTACTGTTACACAAAACGTTTAGAGTTATTGCCAATAAATATGAATAACATCTATTAATGTCGGATGGAGTGCCCAGCCTCCATTCTATATTGAGTTTTTGGTGTTAGGGCAAGTTCTCGCCGACATTAAGTCATTCCTTGCCGGATTTTTATAAAATTTACATGATTTGTGATTTCAAAACATTTCGCGAAAGAACTCACGAAGCGATTTTTACCCGTGCGGTTTTGCGATTTTATTTCAAAACTCACGAGACGGGTAATTTTTGCGGTCCCGCAGCCGCCGCGGTTGAAATTATCGCCCGCAAACTTGGCGGTTGATTATAGCGCGGCCGGCGGTTGCGGTTAAATAATCAGAACAAATAGTACAAAATGGTCGCCCGCCAAGCGACCGCAGAGCGCGCGGCCGCGCCGCCCGCACGATTAAGACGACCGCTGCTGCGGGAAACGCAAACAACCGCAGGCGATGCCGGTGAAAATCGCGTCGTGAAATGTGATCTTACTTTTTGCATATAAATCTACATTTTACGGAATCTGCGGATCCGCAACCACCGCGGCCGCGGGCAAAAACCGCGTCGTGAGTTCTTAGTCTTTTACTTTTGAAAGAAAAAGGAGTAGGAATATCATAATTAAAAATAGCTTACTTCAATTATTATCCGAGCTTACTAATGTTCTTCTTATTTCCTGCGTAACCTGGTATTATCTTGGTATTGAAAACGTCGTCAATAAACGTGGTGTAGCCATATACACAACACCCTCCTAACGAGGGAGTAATATGTTATGGCAGCACAATATATATTTTCGCCCCGTTTGGCGAAAATTTTTAAAAAGAAAAGCTGTTTGCGAATTTCTTCCAATCTTAAAGATAAAAGGGGTAAAAGGTCGAAAAACTAAATGACTAAATTGGATTAGTGACAAGTACATTACTTATAATTGTAAACTTTTTAAACTATAAAATTAAAACAGTGTAAAACAAATGTAAGAAGCTGAGAATTTAACAGTTTCGTATAGGTTATTAAATACAAAATTGTTAGAAAAATGAAGAAAGCTGTTGAGACGAAACTTTTTTTATGATATTATATATATATATATATGCTCGCCTTTTACGAGCTGCCTAGCAGGGAAGCAGATAGTCTATTTTGCAAAGGAGCCCGGACCAACACGGGAAGGGAATATTCTGTAGCCTTGTAGCATAATGATTTTGCGCCGAATGTAAAATTAACATTAACACGCGTAAACGTAAAATAAACCTTAAATCCATATATTATATATAATAATTAAAAAAATTTAATGCGAAAGTCTGTCTATTCCTCTTTCACGGCTAAACCAATATTTGAATACAGATACGGATTCGAGTTCAAACATAGGCTATTTTTTTAAATCAACCCCTAAAGTAGGAGATGAAAGTTTTTATGAAAATCATAACTTAACTAAACTAAACTCGCACGCAAACAGCTAGTTGAATATATTATTGTAATAGCGGCCCGCCCCGGCTTCGCACTTCTTCCTCAACCACTTTATATTTTACTAGCAGTTTCACGTAGCCTCGCCTGCGCAACTTGGCTTCTACTTCACCGATTTTGATGAAACAAAGCCTATGTCACTCAGGGTTAACGTAGCATTCCAAAGGTGAAATAATTTTTGAAATCAGTTCACCAAGAACAAGCCTATTCATTTCAAACAAATAAACAAAAAAACAAACTTTTCCTCTTTATAATATTAGTATAAAAAAAACCGCATCAAAATCCGTTGCGTAGTTTTTAATATTTAAGCATACAAAGGGACATAGGGACAGAGGAAGCGACTTTGTTTTATACTATGTAGTGATGAAGTGCCAAAAAGCAAGAAACAATTATTTATTGAAAATTAACTGCTTCAAACCCCGCCGAAGTGTGTAAACAGGCCTTTACATTATGGCTTCGACAGTTCAAGTAAGAATGTACTCATCTACCATATATCCGCCTCCAACTTCGAATGAATTACAGCCTCTTATTATATCGAATGAATAATAAATGAACGAATTATTATTTATTAGGCACAACAAAAGCTTGTTATCATATTCATGAAGTTTAATTTTCTATTTAGACGAGCATGTACAGGATGTCTAGATTGTTGTTGGCTGTTCTATATAAATCTCCATTTGATAGTGTTTTGATCATAAGTTCTGTAGAAATATGTTATACTTATTACATATTTATACGCAACTAGCAGCCCGCCTCAGCTTCGCATGGGTGGATAAACTTCATGTTATTATACATCTACACTTTCCTCTTGAATTACTATTAATCTACTAAAAAACACATTAATATCCGTTTTTTTATGATAATGGAAGGCAAACAAGCAGACGGATTTCCTGATGGTTAGAAATTCACGCCACCTAAAGACACCAAAGGTGGTAATGGTGCGTTGCCAACCTGAGACCGGGATGTAAGGCCTCGAGCAAAAGTAAGTTTACCGGCTACCTTACCCTCCAAACCGGAACACGTCATGACGTTGTGGCGGCAGGAATAGTTTAGGCGGATGTCACGGTCTTAGTGATGGTAAGCCTATGCTCGCCTTTTACGAGCTGCCTGGCAGGAAGGTAGATGGTCTATTCTACAAAGGAGCCCGGACCAACACGGGGAAAATCCGTTGCGCAGTTTTATGAACTAAGCATACATAAGGACAGCAGAAAGCGACTTTGTTTTATACTATGTAGTGATTAGATCTTGGTAAA
>NJDD01000019.1:93514-106113 GCA_002245505.1 Calephelis nemesis
CACGGAATTTTTTTTTGCATTTTGTTCGTTGCAAATGGTTTTGGGGTTAAACTTACACATTTTTACGTTATTAGGTAGCCGAATTCTCAGGGATCCTAAAAATATATACATTTATATGTTTTTAATACATAAATCGAGGGATATCGTCGTTTTTCCGATTTCCCGCCATTTTTCGCAAAACGTGTGTGTGTGGACAGTTGGGCGGCAAAATCGCTTATGCGTGGACTGTTGACTGGATATCATAAGAAAAAAAATAGGACGAATCATCCGACTTACCCACTAGGTATCCACTAAACTGTGAATTTCTTAAATATTTTACTATTGGTCTGGAATCAGCATTCACACACATACTTACATCTTTCCGCCAAGTTCCTAACACAAATTACCTACATCCAAATTATGTTTGTGTTAGTCAACGATATAAATACAAAGAAATACCTAAACCTACCTACTTAAATAGATATCAGAATTTAATAGACACAACTAGACGCAACACACCAAACATGTATAATATGGTTATGAAACAAGTACATGCCCTCGTTGGCACCCAAACCCGAGGCTTACGGTTGGTCATACACGTTAACCCCTCGACCAACGAGGCAGTTACAAATTACGCGCGAAACTCGGCCCCATAATAAGTAAGTAATATCACAAGTTTGTAAAAAAATGTGCATATTGTTTTTCGCTAGACCGCAAACTTTATTAATTAGGTACCTAGTATGTATTACGAGAAATATTACAAAACAAGCTATTATCAACATTACTGAATTTAAAATTACGACATTCAATTTTTTTCTTTTATATTTCTCAGTCTAGGTAATATGATTAAAAAATAATTGATCCGCCATTTTTAGGAAACCGCCATATTGGGTACGAGTGATGTCATTCAAACCAAAGGTGTATGCCAAGATTGGCTAGTTCAATTTTAATTAGGTAGTAGATTAAGTGAAATTAGTGGTCGCCCATTGGTCGTAATTCGACCATAATAAATTTTAATATCTTGTTGATAAGAATGCCATCTTCATTTTTCAAGACCAACTACTTTGTTTCAAACTTTTATCTGTGATCTTTTTCGTTATCATCAATACATTTGTTTGTGTGTTAAATGCATGGTAGTGTGTTTCATTTATTGATTTAATGTACTTTACAAGCATTATTATTGAAAAACATAAGCGTTCTGCACTTCTCCTACACATAAACTAGGTATATAAGTGTGCCAAATTTTATGGTCCTGCGTCCGCGCAATTTTCGTAAAAAAGAGTCCAAAGTTTTGGCATCACGTAGGTATTAAAAGATTAAAATAAGGCTAAATAATATTATGTACCTAAATTATAAACCTGAGACTATATTACAACCAGTAGAAAAAATAAGAATTGGGGTCGATGACCTAATTCATAATGACCTTGTGTACATAGTAACATTCATTTTGGACTGGATTGAAATATTCTCAATAAAAAAAGAAAACGTTTTTTATGTTATTTTTATTTTCATATGGCTGACACAGGTAAACAAATTGTTATTGCCATTCTATTTACCTTTATCAAAAAAAGACTACGACCTAATAAGTTATTTAAGCTGATTATGAAACTAAACTAAAACAATTAACTAAGTTATATCTAAAAAAATAAATGAAGCATTACTATTTGAGATCATTCCAATAAAGAAAACGAAGTTTTTGGATCCATTACAATTTGAACTAATTTCAACAGACTTTTAAATACAACTGATTTATCTTTAGTTATAAAGCCCTGGTGTGAAAAGTGAAACCGGTTGCCTGAAATATATGTTAAAGTGTATTGTGGAAAAGTACAAGAGTTTACCTTAATAAAGTGTGTATAGACTAACTTCTAACTAGACCGGTGACCACGACTAATTGGAACTTTTTTTGATAATTGAACCAAACGCGCTTAAAACCCGAAAGAGCAGACACATATCTACTTTGTCCCTGATACCTATAACATTCCTAGATTATTATAAAGATATGATAGAATATTTCTATGAAAAGCTAACGCTTTCTTGCTAAATATTCCAACAAAACTCAAAAAACAAGAGTGTTCCAATAATTTATGATAATATTCTTTGCAGGGGAATAATCTGAATAAAGACCTAGTGTTTTGGCTCTCAAACATAATATTTTCCGAGTGATATAAGTAGTGTTTTCGTTTGTATAAACCGATACACATTACTAGGAAGACACGCAGCCTAACCTTTGTCTAATATTGTACATTTGTTGTATTCAAACGAGTTTAAAAACCAGGCTGCGTAGTGGTTCGATTCGTCTACACCTCTACAAGGACACCATTCGTGTTTTGATTGCGTTTCTTTTTAATTTTAGTTTGATTGAATTCAAAATTTGTGTCCATTGAGTTGTATTACTTCGTTTTATTTTAGATTTATGCTTGAATGAATCTTAAAAATAGTATTTGACATCATCTCAATATACAACTTAATAAACAAAATTGATGTACATCCAATGAAGATATAATGAATCTTAATTGGAAAATCGTTGGACGTCCAAGCTAGCAAAACAGAATAGTTTTGAATGTCGCACTCGTGGAACATGTTCGATGTTTTCTTGACGTTTGTTATTCCGCTTTGGCGTTAGTGCTTCTCCTATGGAGGCTATATCTAAACTTACTTGGTGTTTGGTATACTTGTAATTAAAGTATTGAAGCTTCGTAGGTTAGGCCGGTGTTTGACCTGAGAAGCAAACAAGCGGGGCGCATGCGTCTACCGCCGTAAACACTGCCCGCTCGAGGCTGACCACGTGGTACGCAATAACAATAATACACAGAAACAAACCGTCGACTGCTGCCGCGGTCACACCCAGCACCAACACATATAGTAATATGAGCGCCATAAAAACAAAATCATTTGCACAACACACGATATCTTCGTATAGCGGGCTGCGAGAACACAAGCGGCGCAGCCCGCTGCCTCCGGCGCACTGAAGTGACGCGCCTCTTGTAACGCCACCAAATAAGCATGTTCCACGACAAAGTTATCGAGTCACGGAAAAAAACGGCCTCTGAAGATTCTTTATATTATTATTCGAATATATTAAATACAATTAAGGCATTTTACAATTAAGTTTATTAGTGACGAACGACACTTTGACACTTTTATCTGTTTGTTACTTGTTTTGTAAAAGTTAAACGGTAGCATTAATACGGGTCCTATTCAACCTTTAGACTTCGGCTGTTGAAAATAATGGTCCTGCTCTCTCATAATTTAACAGTTTTATTTAGTAAATTACTCCATGTTATCTTCTAAAGTACTAAGTACTATAATAAGTAAGCATAAATGATTAGCTGTTGCCTTCGGCTTCATCCGCGTTTTTACAGGAACCCGTTATGCGGTCGGGACTAAAAGTAGCCTTTATATTAATCTAGGTCACAGTCTATCTGTGTTCCAAATTTCAGACAAATCCGTTTACTTATTCGAGCGTAAAAGAGTAAAAAAAAATCATACTTACATACTCGAAACTTTTTACATTTCTAATATTAGTGGGATATAAATAACATGTAATAATATTATTATATCCCCGTGTCCAGCATGTCAGTGGGTGATAAAATGGCATGAGACATTCTAAGTTATGATTTCTTTGGTACCTAGTAGGCAACATGACATCTAGTTATGATGTAGTCAGCAAATTTTGTTGAATGGAATAACTATATTTTATGATCACCTTCTTTTTTAGAAATGTTTTCCGTGTACTTAATCTCTAAGCATAAAATATTAATAGAATTTAATAACATTGTTAATTGTAGAACTTAAATTGAAAAAAATATTAATAATGCACGTGATGAATTGTGGCTCGTAAATAATCGATATGAAATAACTGGAGCATCACTAGCAGTTCGCTATGTCCGCGAGCCCAGTGTTGCCCCATTCGCCTCCCGCGCCCCTCACGATCCCTGTCCATTCCATTCAACGCATATTCTGTCATAAGCAAATCGATAATCGCATTATACTTCCGCTTTCAAGCACGCGCGTTGCATTTAAACTATGTCACGATTTACATTGATTGCTCTCCCACGAAATTATCGTGTCACACTGAGTCGTAGCCAGCGTTGGATTCGAAAGTGAAACTGAGTTCAATTAAGCCCAAGTTTACAACTCACTTTTAATGAAGTTTGTAACTTGACGCCTGAAGGATTTTCCGGAAGTGTTGTAGGCACTCGATTATTGTTATATTATACGTTTTTATTTTTTTACTTAGTATAAATTAGTTTCTAAAAATAAATTACAATTATGTTTTAAATTACAAAAATTCCTACGGAAACACGAATTAAGTACAAAAAATAAATTAGAAATCAAGTAATCCTTGTACGTAATATAGAAGTACGAAAATGTACTTCTGTAATGTATGCATGTGTTTTTTGTAAAAGGTAGTCAAGTAGGTAATTGAATATCTTCAACCCTAACATGTTCCTACTAGGTACCTACCTATAATCATGAGTTACAGAAAATCAGAGATTAGGAAACTATTTTGTTTCAGACCACTATCCAATTTTTGCTGGATTCGGTGAACCCCCTGCATGGCCTTAGCTAGAGGGGTGAATTGTGGGGCTATGGCCTAGCTTGAAATCACAATGTCATAACTTAGTACCTTCTCCCGTGGACCCTTAGGGGTCCACCACTATAGGAATTACCTATTGGTTGTAGATACTCATGGACCTAACCACCGTGGCTTCGACCTTCACCCGCGTTTTATAATAATAAAGTTCAGCCACTTTTTTCAGCACGCTTGTTTATCTTATATTTGGACAAATATCTTCAAAGATTAAGATAATTGAAAGTGAGAATGCATTTGGGCGCTATGTGGTGAACTACCTTCAGGTGTCGAGCTGATCTGAGTTAGTAATGTAACGAATACCATTTTTAAACATTACGAACATCTATTACCGAATATTCGGTTTTTGTTCCCAAATTTGGTACCAATTGTCTATGGCGAGATAACAGTTTCAACGAGGTGCGTTCCATTTGTAGTTTGTTGAGTTGATACTAACGAACTCATCCGACTGTAGTGTCATTCTGCTAGCACCGTTCTTTTCACAAGTGAACTTTAAGGTTAGAGTATGATTAGCGATTTGTACCTAAGTGATAAGACGTATTTAGAATAATTTCTTTTTGTTTATTTACACACATTGCATTATAGTTTATACATTTTGTCTTTAAAAAACTAATCAGTATAATTTGTTTGTGTGTGTTGACTTGCATTGGATTATATATTTCATCTTATAAGAAAATTTGATTATTAAGCTTCATTACCCAAAGTAAAGTAAAAAATTTAAAAGGTTATACCAAGGCAAATGATAAAGTAAAGACTGATATTATTACGTGGTTAATTTAATTTTTCTTGTATTAAAATGATAAAAAATGAATGGATTCAATTTTATTAACCTACCATTAAGTACTATAAATTTGTTTTTTTCTGATTTTCAAATTTGCAAAATATTCGCAGAAATTAGCGAATGTGAATATGCCAAAAAATGCGAATATCCGCGAATGCGAATGCAAATATTCATTACATCACTAATCTGAGCTGCAAACACTGGTCACAATTATTATGGAAGGAGATTATAATGAAAGGGCACAGTCTTAATACTAAGATTAAGTAGGTAGAATCCTTAATACTGTGAAAAGGGGCTTACTTCACAATATACCAAAATAATGGTGTTTAAAAGAGACATAGTCAGAATGGATGTAAGAGTTTTAGTTGAACATGTGATGTGTTGGAGCAAGTGAATGAAATTGTGTAGGTATCTTAGTTGTGCTTTTAACAGGGGTGGAAGGTGCACTGCGGATGTAGAGAGGAAAGTGTGACACAGAATAATAGTGTGAGTGGAGCGCTGGGTAAGCGAGGTTTTAAGTCAAAAATCTAGACTCGCTTTTTACAACTCTGTCAATAATGTCTCATCATTATTGTATGAAAGCGAGAGTTGGCTATGTCAGAAAAAGCATGGAAGTAGGATAAATGCGATCGAAATGAGAGCGCTACGGAAAATTTGAAATGTAACGCTCGCTGACCGCAATCGCAACAGTGAGGTCCGAGAAAGGGTGTTATTGAAAGAAAGTGTTGTTAAAATGCGAAAGGGCATGCTCCGCTGGTTCGGCCATGTGGAAAGAATCTGTGTACGCCACAGATTACACACGCCCACGCAAGGCGTGGGCAAATTGGGCCTTCGGCCACGCCCTCGCAGTGCCTGATTTAAAATCTTTGTTTATTAATTAAATAAAATTCTGAAAAATACTAGCCTCACTCTTCTGTGTCTGAAATACAAACAAATCATTTTGACTATGCCCTTACATGTACAGCTTCCGCAGAAATTTTTTTCCAAATTAAAATTATTAAAAACTGCCTAAGAAACAGCATGTAGGAGGAACTACTGTCTGCTTTAGCAATACTTTCAATCGAAGATTAGCTGCAAAATTAATTACAAATCCTTATTAGAAGATTTCTGTAAACTAAAAAGTCGAAAAACATGATTTTTGTAACTAAGTAAATTAATAGATTTAGAAAAAGGTCTGTTTTTAAAGGAAAAAAATTCTGTTTAAAAAAACTGTTTTAGAGTGTAAGAATAAAAATAAAACCTTTTTGAAATGTATTTGTTTTAAATGTCTACTCTTCTATCTCTCGTAGCGCTTGTAATTTTTTCACTATTAGTACAGTAGGTATGATGTCAAATTATGTTTGGTAAAACCATGGTATAATACAAATGTAAGATAAAGTTTTTGGGTTGCTTTTGGGAACAAACGAAAAGGGACCTCGCCGATGCGACTTTGCCTACACATATATTAGTCCACGCTACACCACTGAAAAGAATAACAAATAAAAAGATTGACAAAGCAGATATACAATACGAATGTGGAAGGACGTAGGTACCCGGGTAGACCAAGGTTGACATTACAAGATCAGATCACTCGGATATTGTCCGAGGTTGGTGTCAAGAGTCTCCAAAACCGCCGTGTTTGTATGAAAAGGGTAATAAATGTGAAGAAAGTCAGACAGGTTTGTCACGTTCGTGAGGTCTGGCACTCGATACTCTCTGCCTACCTCGTAAGGAACTTGGCGTGAAGATATGTATGTATGTAGAGTTCAGCCAGTTTTCAGTCAATGAGGATAAATACTAAATGGGTACCTAGTGAGTAGTCTCGCTTAAATACGAGATAGGTAAAATTCATTCAGATCTGTCTAGCGTCGAAGCAAGAAATAACATAGCATAATATAGGTACCTACATAACTAAAAAAACATTGGATTTTATTTTAGAAATATAAATATTTTTTATTTCCTATATTAGGTGGTAAGCTGGTACATTTGGTAAGATATACAAGTGGTCTATAATTGATAGATCAAAGGATGCCAGTTAGCTAAGGCTGGAAGATTTAATCTCTTGCTTACGTATCTTTTCCCGAAAGCACGACTCTTCACGCCCAGAAAATGGCTAGAACTGACGTTATAGCTCAATAAAAATTGCAAGTCTTGATAGGACTCTTCTACTTATCTTTTTTAACCCCCATCGGTAAAACGAGGGTGTTGTAAGATTGACGTGTCTGTCTGTGAATTTTTTTATATTATTGGTAGGCAAACAAGCAGACGGATTTCCTGACGAAAGGTGGTAATGGTGCGTTGCCAACCTGAGGCCAGGATGTTGAGCCTCGAGCAAAAGTAAGTTTACCGGCTACCTTACCCTCCAAACCGGAACACGTTATGGCGTTATGGCGGCAGGAATAAGGCGGTGGTACCAATACAGGTGAGTCGCTGCGAAACTCTACCACCTAGTCAGATATCACGGTGTTAGTGACTTTAAGCCTATGCTCGTCTTATACGAGCTGCCTGGCAGGAAGGCAGATGGTCTATTCTGCAAAGGTGACCGGACCAACACGGCGGTGTGTCTGTGGCATTGTAGTTCTTTAGCGAATAGGCGGATTTTGTTTAAAAGCTGACATGATTGGGACGGTTATTATCTATGGTTTATGGAGATCTGTGGGGTACCTCTTGAACCTCGATATCATACGAAATTGAAATTGGAATCATATAATATGTTATTTTAGGTACTTTTGAAGACTAACGGATTATTACGATTTAGGTACAAATAAATCAATCTGATAACATAATTTATTGTTTACTATTAACTCAATGTTAATAATTCGCCAGTGATTTATTCAAGAGCTCCTAAAGTTACACACTCGATTCCAACTTCCAATATGGCATGAATCGAGCTTCGAGGGTAACCTTACTCTCCTGGCGCTTAAGGTCATCAGCTCATTCGTAATCATTGAAATGGATTTTGACGCACTATTAGTACTCATTTCACTTTTAAACTTAAGTGAGACCTAACAGTTAAAACACTAACGAGTGCTTGTACAACTGAGCTGATCTCTGATCTAGAGTAATTCCATTCTCAGACTAATTCCATTCGCCATAACTATATCACTTCATATTTTTATGACAAGGACCTGATGATTGACCTGAAGGGCCTAATGGATCATAGTTTAAATAACTTCTAAACGGTAGGTACTATGTTCTGTGCTCTTTGCAATTCATCTAAAGCTCACCAAAAAGATAGGTGTTCCAAGTTTCACTTGTTTATCGGCCAATATTAATAATCAATCCTAATCTAAGACTCGCTGTCCGAGATTGATATTTTGATCCATTTTTGTGTTATCGCTTGCCAATAACGTATCTGTGGACTGGATAAGTATGGCAATTAGGTATGGGATAGGCCGGCGGATACGCAGCTATCTAGATTGCTTGAAATCCATTAGATTAAGATACATTATTGACATTGGCGGTATGTGAATGTGTCTGTGTTAAATCATAATGCGTTTTTTCAACCCTCGGCCCAGAATGAGGGGTTTTATTATATAACAATTAGGTAGGTAGATTATTTTAAGGGGTTTATTGAAAGTTTTTTTTTAGATTATTTTTGTTGAAATCCCATTTGTGACAACTTAGTGTCATAGGGGTGATGCCGGACTCACAACAACTAAAACCTCATGATGTCTAACGCTGGTCCAGGTATCAGGGCTGTGGGAACACTATATCGCACACGTCCACTGACGTGGCGGGCAGCGCTGGATTATGGTCTCCCTATTCACCCAACAGGGGCTACAGATAGTCTGAAATGTAGAGCGGAGACACTGCCCATACCACTTTGGAATCCTGGAGGCAATCAGAAACCCCGTAGTTATTGCGACGCCTTAACGAGACCGGCCAGATGGAAAAACCTATAGACCTTCCAGCCTCCACCTCACGAGGGCTGAACGGCCCTTCGCCCTGTTTTTTCTCTTGTCCTCTTAGTCTTAAAAGGATATTGTGGGGGAGCAATCCTGGTCTAATTCTCCCTTCCAATTTAAGCTTCCCCAGGGGCAAGCGGTACTAGGTACTGTGGCTCCCGGTCCCCATAGGTCTTATTCATTGGTCGGCAGGACTCTACTAATTTCCTCCATGTATCAACACGCCCATATCTCCGAAATTATACCTAGGCAAAAACATAACCGGGGCAACCCAGGACTACCGGAAGACACTTAAGTCTCACAATATGATAGGTGGTAAGCCTATCGCCAACCGGGTACATATTCAATCCCAGGTTACGTTATTTTTATTAGAAAATCGAAAATACTTTCTAATTTATTAGTCGCCCCGACCCATGGAACGAACCCGGGATCTCAAGAAGTCAAGTCCGACGTCGGACCTCTAGACCACAGAGGCGACTAGGTACTACCTAACTAGTTTGACTAAAATGAACAAAGGTAAAATTTTACACTCACCTACATAATAATTTAATACTATTAAATATTAATAGACTTTCCGCTTTAAAGAGTATGAAGGTACCAGATTGAAGTGTTTTTTACACCTTACCCATAATTAATTTACGCTGAAACTGTTAAAATATAGGTTTTTAAATAAATAATTATCCCTTTTATTATTTACTGCTACCTCCGTAATAAAGCACTAAAGTCTTAAGAATCTCTTAAAAAAGGATCTTCACGCCCATATCCCCAAAGAGGTAGGCAAAGGCACAACCAGGCATCCACGACTAGCCGAAGACACTAAGTCCCACAATGTGGTAGGTGGCAAGCCTATCGCCAGCCGTTCACATATCTTATCCCGAGCAACGTTTTTTTTATTAGAAAATTGGAAAACCCCAATTTTCTTTTTGTTGCCCGACTCGGGATTCGAACCCGGGACCTCAGTCCAAGTCAAGTCAAGTCAGTTCAACAACAGAACCGCTAGACCACAGAAGAATCTCTTGATAGAACAAAACTGTTTATACTCCAGCCTGTAGGGTTACTTTAGTCTCAGACCTCGATTCATGCAGTATTGAAAATGTCATTTTAGGTATCCTTGAATACTTTGGCCATTAACATTTAGTTAATGGTAAGCAATAAGTTATTTTATCGGATTCGTTGAATTTATTTGGAACTAAATGATAATAATCCTCTAGCACTGTGTTCCAAATTACCTAAAATGACATATACGATTCCAATTCGCATGATATCCACATTCAATAGGAACCCTACAGAGCCTTTACCAGGAGCTGGTATAGGTTATGTTCGGTAAGTTACGTGTCGAAATCTATACCACTTTTGTTCTAGAAATGTGTTTCTCTTAGTTACCAATAGAGGCGCTGTTCAAAGTTTCTATACAAATAATTTACAGAGACGACAGTTAGTATAGTAAACTTGACAAGCTGTTAACTCATGGTAATGGCCCAGATCTATTTAGTTTTTTGTGAACAAGCATACGGTAGACCAATTTTCGTCATACGTCCGTCGCCTACACTTTCTTCTTCTTCCTAACCTAAGATTGGGATGTTAAAGCTCTTGCTTGTGCATGTTTATTCCTACCTTACCCTTAGAACTAAAATACCCCAAGCGATGTGGCAGAACGAAAAACAATAGAAAGGAAGATAAGTGATATATTAGTACCGTGATTTTAGGCTTGATCATATCGCCTGTTAACGCTTATATTAAACTAATGAGTATCTTCACGCCCATATCCCCGAAGAAGTAGGCAGAAACACACCCCACGACTATCCGAAGATACTAAGTTAGTATACAATGTGATAGGTGGCAAGCCTATCGCCAACCGGGCATAAATCCAATCCCGATTTTTATTAGATTGAAAATAAAAAATTTCTAATTTTTTTGTTGCCCGACCCAGGGACCGAACCCACGACCTCAAGAATTCAAGTCCGATATCCGCATGATGTTGGACCGCTAGACTACAGAGCTAGTAATCTTATTAATACGTGATGCCAAAACTTTGGACCCTTTTTAACGAAAATTGCGAGGACGTAGCAGCATAAAATTTGGCACACTTATAGTTTATGTGTAGAAGAAGCGCAGAACGCTAATGTTTTTCAATAATAATACTTACAAAATACATGAAATCTATAAATAAAACATTACTCACACTACCATGCATTTGACACACACAAACAAAATATATATTGATGATAACGATAAAAAATTACAGATGGTGCATACAGTTTGGAAACAAAGTAGTTGGTCTTGAGAAATGAAGATGTCGTTCTTATCAACAAGATATTAAAATTTATTATAAAGGTATTAAAATTTGTCAGTAGTCCGACTTCAGTCGGACTAAATGGCAAGGTCCAATTTCACTCGTTAACTGTTAAGTATCTAGTACCTTCTCCGTATCTGTTCATTCCAGCTATCTATACTACTACAATCTATACTAATATTATAAAAAGGAAAGGTTTGATATTTTGTTTGTTTGAAATGAATAGGCTCCGAAACTACTAGACTGATTTCAAAAATTCTTTTACCTTTAGAATGCTATATTAAATAATATATAAATAAATAAATATCCCTGGACAAATTCCACAAATTCAATCTAACCCCAAAGTAAGCAAATTATATGCTTTTGTTATGGGTATTATTCAACGATACTATTTCATAGAAATACTTAAATAGATACCAGAATAAATTTAATAAACACCCAGACCCGGAAATGCAGACATCTAAATGTTCATCACACAAATGCCTGCCCCCGTTGGGAATCGAACCCGAGCCTCGCGTTTTGGTCGATGTAGTTAAGCGAGTACGCTAGCCACTCGACCAACGAGGCGGCCTAATATTATTCCTGAGTAACATAGGCTTTGTTTCATCAAAGTCAGTGCAGTAGAAGCTAAGTGACGCAGGCGAAGCTGCGTGAAACTGCTTATATGTTTGATAGGTTATAAACCTATCAAACATTCTAAGAACAGATCATAGATGAATGATAACATTACATGATTACAGCTTATATAAAATAACTGATCTTATAAAAGGGTTCGAAGAATTCCATAAGTCTCCCTACTTCCTTTGTCTTTCCCACAAATTTTTTGTGTCAAAATCTAAAGAAAGTAGAGATAAAACAATAACATTAATTACTACGATAACGATATATACGATAAGATAAAACAATAACATTAATTACATCTTTGAAAATTTAATGTATGTTCACAGAAATTCAAGTTCATTTTAAAAAAATTGTGATATACACTGTGTCAATACTAGGAATAAAAATAATCTTGCTGTGCATGTGTCTCGTCTCCACAGAGTAAGCAATTCTTTCATGGGC
>NJDD01000019.1:106397-116994 GCA_002245505.1 Calephelis nemesis
AGGGATGGATATTAATGCTTCTACAGCTCCAGATTATAAGTTGTATAATATTTTAAGCAGATTTGAGGTTATGATATGCAAAATAAAATATGGCAAAAAGTAAGAATGCTATACAATTTATTTACAAACACTTGTAATTTCCACAATATATTTTTATAGGTTAGCCAACCCTTTTCGCTAAACAAGCGTCATCAGGGCTATATAACCACCTAACCTATAAAAATAAATTGTCCAAAGTACAAGTGTTTGTAAATAAATTGTATCAAGAATGGAATTCCACCAAGCATCGACGATAAGAAGTATAGAAACTAAGAATGCGATCACACTACCGCTAGATAAACATGAACTTATAAAAAACGCAGTACCTACTAGCTGTTGCCCGCAGCGTTGCCGTCATGGTTATTAGTGCCACAGGAACCTTTTTGAAGATAAAAATTATCCTATGTGTTAATCCAAGTTACCCTCTATGTATATGTCAAATTTCAAAAAAACCGGCCTAACAGTTTTTGCGTGAAGAAGTAACCAATAAACAGACAAACATACAAACTTTCGCATTTATTTAATAGGATAATATAAAATAAAGAAAAAAATTGAAATAAAAATCATAAAACTGAAACTTTACAATAAACATTACTTAATAATGGAACTAAAACGCCTATAATTTAAGTGTTACTACTCATTTCTGCATTGTAAGATAATACCATTGGATTATACTTACCTAACTAATGAAACTTTGCTTTGTTCTTTGCACAGCGTCTTGTTTTTTTTCTACCACTAACACTAGTAAAAACCACTGAGTCATTAGGCAAATTACTTAAGATGGTATTTTCTAGCTTTAGGTTGAGCAGTCAGGTTTAAGTTGAATTAATAACATTTGCTTTCATTTCCCACGAATTGTGACAATTTTCCCGACTGCTGGGGAAATAATTTTATCCTGTGAACCTCGTATTTTGAGTTATAAGATATATACCTACGTCCTCTAGTAGGGGACCAATTTTTTGACACAGAAAAACAGATTACGATACGCTCTATGCATAGCATCGTATCCTGCATCCGAAAGCCCGGTGAAGTTGTAAAAACCGCAAGGTTGGCAACAAATTAGTCATTCAAAAAAAAATCCGATTATTAATCCTACATAAAGTTGGATATGGGCTAAAACTAATGTTTCGCCAGTGGATCTAAAGTCTAAACGAGCAAGAAACTTAAAACAGTAAAACTTAAAAATAGACTTCAATTTTAACAATGATCTCGACTAAGTGGACAAAATTAAGTATATTTCTCAATTTCATTAAGGTTGAATAATTAGAACTAGACTTGGTGACCACCTTTCAAGTGCACTCTATCAAATACAAAAGGAATTTTTGGAATCGGTTCAGAAATGCCAGAGTATACAGAAAGACGAACATATTCTAAGTTACTAGCTTCCGCCCGCGACTCCGTCCGCGCGGATGTCGGTCTTCGCGTGATAAAACTGAAAAATTAAGATTTATTTTTTTCTACGTATTTTTTCAGGAAAAAAAGTATTCCATTTTATGCCCAGGATAACAAGGTATAATTATACCAAGTTTCATTGAACTAGTAGTTTGCCTGTCTTTTCAAAAACCATGAGTCGGATCATGCTACAATTAACATGGGACGACCTAGGAATCATGATCTATCTGTCAAAAAAGGAACTACCAAAATCGGTTAGCTATTAACAGAGTAATCGCGTAACAAACGTACAGTAATGAATTCAAAAAAAGTACCTTCATATCTATATAAGAGGTAGGTAGAAGCACAACCAAGGTATCCACGACTAGCCAAAAACACAAAGTCCCACAACGTGATAGTTGGTAAGCGCATCGGCAACCGGGCACATATCCAATCCCAGGCAACCCTATTTTTATAAGAAAATATAAAATAAATCAATTTCTAATTTTTACCGTTGCCCGATTTGGGGATTGAACCCGGGACCTCAACGACTCAAGAAAAACCTCAACGCAGAGGCAAATATTCAATTACGGACATCGTTTTTTATCAGAAAATGGAAAATAAATCATTTTCCAATTTTTTTGTTGCCCGATCCGAGGATCGAACGCGGGACCTCAACTACTCAAGAAAAGCCTCAACGCAGAGGCACATATCCAATCCTGGGCACCGTTTTTTTTATTACAAAATGGAAAATAAATCATTTTCTATTTTTTTTCGTTGCCCGACCCGGGGATCGAACCCGGGACCTCAACGACTCAACAGAGGCCTCAACGCAGAGGCGAAAAAACATACATTAGAATTGAGAACTTCCTGCTTTAATAATTTTAGTGCAATAAAACTGCATAAAAAGGAATCCCATTTCATTAATGTCATCTACGTATACAAACAATAAGTATTTTCATCGATTCCCCTGGGATCCATAGATCCAGACTTGTTGGCAATAGTGGAAAAATCAGAACTGCAAACTATTTCAGAAGTGCACTCTTTCAAATACAAAAGGAATTTTCGAAATCGGTTCAGAAATGACAGAGAAATAGATTAACATACATAAAGGAGTTTTTAAGGTCTGTTCAAAATAATCCGTAATACCATAATAATCCACATCAGGTTATGCTAGATGCATAACCATGTATCGCAGATAGATTGCCTATCGAAATCGTGTGTGGACACTGCTGAGAATTTCAGAACAGTTGCTGTAAACAAAACAAAAAAGCAAGAACTTTTTCTTGCTAATTAATTAATAAAATAATAATTTAAAGGAAAAAGGCACAGAGAAGGCGAGAAGAAATTTAACTTAAAACAAAAAAAATGAAGGTGTAACTAAGGGAACAAAAATAATTAAGAATAGAAACAAATGTATATGAGAGGTCAAAGAAAGGTTTCCTATAGACACTTTAGATGTTATAGACTTTGCGTCGCTGTCCTGTGGCGGGGTTGTTAGGTTAGTTGTGCAAGTTTACCGGTTACTCTACCCTACAGACCGAAATATGGCAGAGTCGTTATGGCGGTAGGAATAGGTAAGGAGGCGGATCTCCAACTGAGCAAGTTTCTGCACAGCACTCTACCATAAGTGGTCTTATTGGGGATACCTGTTTTATCTTTGCTCGCCTTTTGCGAGCTGTTTGAAATAAATGAGAGCACTACGTTTCCCTAATGGCGTTACGATTGTTGACCACATTTGCAACAGTGATATCCGGAAAAGTATGGGATTGCAAGAAAGGTTGTGCTCTGGGTTCGATCGTCTGGAAGTTATGGAGTCTGCATGCATCTGGAGAATCTTTAGTTCTGTAAAGTTTTTCTCTCGGGGTGGTAATTAAAGGGTTATTTCCTCATCTTTTGCTGCCGGATAAAAATGCAAACATTGTTTTCATCATAACTCTCTTAGTTTTTATGCTAGAAACTTTTAATACTTATACAAAAATGAAGGTTTTTGTAACTGCTTTAAAAATATTGTATGTTTTATTCAGAAAAATGCATACTTTTGGGATATTTTTATCTTGAAACTTTAAATTTTGATTTCGACTAAAAATGAATCACCTTTCATTAAGCTACAACTTTGTTTGTTTCGGGTCGCTAGCCACCATAAAATATATATTATTTCTTTTTAAGAAGCTTCAACTGGTATTATTATTATTCTTGATTAACAATACGCACTTTTTGAGTTTTTCGCGTAAACCATCTAAAAAAGTTGTAAAATATTAAAAAACTTTTACTAGGGGATAATTCAAAAATACCGACTTTCAGAAAAAACTTAACAGAACAAAAGTTTCCCCAAGTTGATTGATCTAATCATTGCTGTGCTTTAACGTAATCAAAAATATCAAAAATAAAAAAAACGTCATATACTTACAACGAATTTGTTGAAAAGCTTTGCAGAAAATACTTTATATACTTTGCAGAAAATTTTGATGAAAATGCGAGGTGCTTGTCGAAATTATCGGCAGAAGGTAGGTATATACATATAGAAAGGATAGAGTAAACGATCGCAGCGCATGCTGCGACAGAAATATGTGACAAAAGGGGTTAGTGAAATTTGATAATCAAACGTTGTTTTGAAAATGTGTCATTATTCTTGTTGTGTTAAAATCCTTAAAACACCAGACTATGTAAATTATGATGTACACAGTCAGTGTAAATTTTATGTTTTTCCAAAAGCAACCTGAAAAATAAATCAAAGAATAAAACGGGTAGATTTTGTTAAAAGGTAAGTGATGTTGTATTGTGTCCAATATCCCTAACCTTTACCTTAAACTATAACGTGAATTAAAAAATATTATTATTAATACTAATAAAGGTTTATTTACTAATTATGGTATTATTGTTTATTGTTGATAGATCACCATGGTATCCAAAACCAGACAACAAATATTTCATAGGAGGCATGTCTCGTGGATGGAATAGAATCACGGGTTGTGGACTTTCTGACTGACCTTTATATTTTAATTCTTTGATAATGTATGATCCTGTCATGAAATAGCTTCATACGTGATTTAGTATTAGGTATCATAGAGAAAATAAAATAATACATCTTACCTATATAGAGTAAACTGCGATAAAGCTTACACACCTAATATAAATGTAAAATTGTGTGTGTACCTATATAATGGCCTATTTAAAAAAAAAATTAGACACTAGAGAAGAACAAAGGCAATGACCATTAGCTCAATGTAGGCGGTGCAAATATATATTTTTTACTGTTTCTAAAAACAACCTTTTACAAAGTTTATCTTTCTTATGTTATACGTATTCCAAGTCCTTTATACCCGTACTCGATAGACATTTTAATTTTTAACTGACCGCAATATTAATATAATTAGTTTGGTACGTAGAGGCGATATTCGATTATACCTACTACGCTCGTAGTCAATATTGTACTTACTGGTCTTTACTATTAAAATGCTCAGTTAATGTTTTTTTTTATATATCTATTGGCACAATTTTACAAAATCTTCATCAATCTGTGGTCTAGCGGTTCACTTGTCAGACTTGACTGCATGGGGTCCCAGGTTCGATTCCCGGGTCGGGCAACAAAAAGAACTTTAGGATTTTTCCAATTTTCTAATAAAAAACGTTGCTGGATATATGCCCGGTTGGCGATAGGCTTGCCGCCTATCACATTGTGAGACTTGGTGTCTTCGGCTGGTCGTGGGTGCCGTGGTTGTGCCTCTGCCTACCCCCTAGGGGATATGGGCGTGAAGATACTTACTTACTTTATACCCTTTTTACTTTATTATTGGCAAGTACTTTAATAACACTTTTTTTAATGAAAAAGTGTTGTTATAAATTTAACGTGACCCTCAGTGGCATCAACTTGTGAACGAATGGACCATATTTTTTGTTTGAAAGCTGACGTGTTCGAAATGTTTCTTAGCAAGAAGCAGTAGGGTTACTCTCGAATATCGATTTCATGCAAATTGGAATCGGATTTGTCATTTTTTATTATTTAGTTACAACAAAATTCAATGAATCGGATGAAATCATTTTTTTTTATAATATTGGAAGGCAAAGAAGCAGACGGATTTCCTGATGGTAAGAATTTCATGTCGCCTAGAGACACCAAAGATGGTAATGGTGCGTTGCCAACCTGAGGCCGGGATGTAAGGCCTCGAGCAAAAGTCAGTTCACCGGCTACCTTACCCTCCAACCGGAACACGCCAACAGCAGGCATTGACGTTATGGCGGCAGGAATAAGGCGGTGGTACCAATCCGGGCGAGTCGCTGCGTAACACCTAGTAAGATAGTAGTAGTCTGTTGTTTATTATTAATTAAACTTTAATAATACGCTAGTATTGTGTTCAAGAGTACATCTATTATTAGCTTCTTGGGTTCTTTGATATATAACCTATAGGTAGTATTAGCAATAACCAGCAAATGTTTAGTTTAGGTACATATAACTTCTATATCTCCGAGACACGGCTTTCCATTAGGACAGCTTGTCACACAAAATATATAGCATCCTAGCAGTTTGAGCAAACTAGGAGCTGAAGCGAAGTCCATAGCGACATCACAAAATCGGTAAACAACTACTACCTACATAATTTTCGGCAAGTAAAGCCTGGCGACATTGTATTTCGATTTCACACAATATTAAATACTTTTGGGACAGCAATCGCTTATCTTACCTATTTGGGAGCTTTACTAAGCGGTAGAGTTTCGCAGCGACTCGCCCGGATTGGTACCTACCTATTCCTACTGCCATAACATCAATGCCTGCTGTTGACGTGTTCCGGTTAGGTAGTGTGTTGAGTATGAGCATGAAGTTACTTTAATACCGCGTTTGCGTTTGGACGATTAAAATGTATGGAACAGTTTAGTTGTTGCGACTTTCCGCTAGAGGCGCTGACAATAACTCCATACATTTAAGTAATTAAACGTAAATCGTTTCAAAAACTCACACTTGGGACACAGATAGCCGGTACTCACTGTTGCTCGAGGCCTAACACCCCGGCCTCAGATTGGCAACGCACCATAATCACCTTTGGTGTCTCTAGGCGGCGACCATCACGAAATTCGTCGGTCCGTTTGTCCAACAATATACTTAGTAAAAAAAGCTTATTATTGCTTATCTGACCAATCTGAGAGCTCCTAACAAGTAGGAAATCAGCTTGAGTTTCATGTGTCTGTAGGGGCCAATATTTTTTTGGTAGAACTGTCTCCTTTCTATCTTATCCGACTTACCTCCAACACGCTGTCCCGAAACTCCTGAGCGTCAAACGCGATGGAATTTCGCCTACCAGGAGCACCGGCGTGCAGCATTTTCCATGGACCTAATACTTTTCAATGAGTCAGATAGTCGATAGTATGATATAACTTTTACATCTTCTTTTCTTTAATTGATCCACTATAATTTTTAGGGAATATCGGGAATGTGACAGTATTGACCGATGTTCAGAAGGATATTTTTTTATATTTATATTTGGATATAGTATATTTTTATTTATGGCAAAAGGCAGTGAACAAGCACGCGACTTCCCTGATGGTTAGAGGTAACCATAGCCTATAGACGCCATAGATGTTTTAGTTGCATGGCTGTCCTATCGCCGGGATGTTGGGCCAATTGTGCAAGTCTACCGGCAATGACCCGTGTCGCCTTTGCTCACCTCCTACGAGCTGCTAGGCAGGACGGCAGATCGTCTATTCTAGAGGATCCGGA
The DNA here is from genome assembly GCA_002245505.1 of Calephelis nemesis. NCBI lineage: Eukaryota > Metazoa > Arthropoda > Insecta > Lepidoptera > Riodinidae > Calephelis > Calephelis nemesis. The sequence goes on from NJDD01000019.1 coordinate 113,521, forward strand.
GCAATATGGGAAATATCCTGAAATATAAGCCTAATAATTAGGGCGCATTAACAACAAAAATAGACTCCAATTTTATAGATTATGAACGTAAACGCGAATATTAAAATATTTTTGTTTGTTAGATAGAAAGTTTGATAGATTATGGGTTAAAAAAATTGTCCTACACTAGGAGTGTATCCCAACATCATCTATCGATAAGGGAAGCGGCGTGTAAATATCAGTATAGACAGCCTATACTGTTGTCAATGCTTAAAAAAATATTGTTAAAATAACAATTCCTTAAATAAATGAATTATTATGTTATACAGTACTTTCTAAATTGTAGTATTGAATTTTTTATGTTATAGGAAGGCAAACAAGCAGACGGATTTCCTGATGGTAAGAAATTCACGCCGCCTAGAGACACCAAAGTTGGTAACGGTGCGTTGCCAACCTGATGTCAGGATGTTGGGCCTCGAGCAAAATTAAGTTTACTGGCTACCTTACCCTCCGAACCGGAACACGTCATGACGTTATGGCGGCAGGAATAGGTAAGGCGCTGGTACCAATCCGGGCGAGTCACTGCGAAACTCTACCACCTAGTCAGATGTCACGGTGTTAGTGATGATAAGCCTATCCTCGCCTTTTACGAGCAGCCTGGCAAGAAAGGCCTATTCTGCATAGGAGCCCGGACCAACACGGGTTAACTTAAATACTTCGTTGTCATTACATAACTATTATTAAAATTAATAAAATTTACATATTACATTAATTACAAAGATGTTGCCAACTTAGTCACTATTAAGTAAAACCTAAAAACCACTATTCGGATCATGATAAAATTATCATGCCTTTCCAAAAAATAATCAAAATCTGTTTGTTATTGGCCGACTCATCTCGTAACATACAAATAGTCGAATTTAGAATCACCTCTTTTTAATGTTGGTTAAGGTTGGCTAAATTTTAATCAAAATAGTATGTTTTTGTACTGTACAAAAGTAGGTACACATAATATATTCTATTGTTTTCATAACAAAATAATCATTGACAGCAAATCAAATAACACCCACCCACATACGCGAGGACTCCTCTACTGCTTGCTTCGCGCTAGGGATGTGAAAAAATAATCGATTTTTATTAATCGATTTATTGACCAAAAACAATCGATTTTTTGTTTTGTTATTTCAAATGATACTTTCGATTTTTTTATATACTTTAATAACCGCAGCTTTGAAAAACTACATAGATTATTTATTTTGTAGTTATACATCGTACTTTCGATATTTTAACAGCAACTGTAAGATAGACGTAGAAAAATTACTTGCAACGCCATCTAGTACCTAAGAAACAGATTTTGGCAACATTCGAAAACTCTGACAGTAGTTTTATAAGTGTCTTTCTAAAGTTCAAACTCTGTTTTTAATAAATTTGGCATAAATAACCGTTGACTAAGTGTGTTTGCAGTTTATGATTTGTGGTAAAAAATGCTCCATAAACGACCAAAAAGTGGTTAGAGGGCTTACTTTGTAATAAAAAAAACAATGCTGCAACTGCTTTAGCTTTAAATGAATGAGTTCTTAAATTTTATTATAAAAAAATATTTTTTTTAGAAAATCGATTATTTTTAGTAAAAAAATCGATTATTTTATCAAAATAGAAATCGATTAATAAATAATCGATTTTTCCCCAGGCAAGTCACATCCCTACTTCGCGCGTTGCTCTTTTCAGCACTTGCCCCTGCCTCTCGCTCTGCCTACAATTAATGATCACTTAATACTTAAAGCTGTGTGATTAAAACTTTTTTTGCCTCTTTCAAGCTAAATGTATCCTAATATATAGGTATCAAGGCAAGTCACTTACGTGGTAGGCAGAGTATCGATTCTGTCAAAACCCTTGCTGACCTACCTTGCTGGCTTCACATTCAATACTCCGGAGACATTTGGTGGTAAAATGTCAACCTAGGTGTCACCGGATACTACACCCCATCCACAATCGGTTTAGTCATTTTTTCATCTGCTATTATTTCCAAGTGACTGAACCAACGAGTAAGCCTTTCTAATTTTTACAGCTTTTTTTTCCCCGTGTTAGTCCGGGCTCCTTTGCAGAATAGACCATCTGCCTTCCTGCCAGACAGCTCATAAAAGGCGAGCATAGGTCTATCATCACTAGCACCGTGACATCTGACTAGGTGGTTGAGTTTCGCAGCGACTCGTCCGGATTGATACCACCGCCTTACCTATTCCTGCCGCCATAACGTCATGACGTGTTCCGGTTTGGAAGGTAAGATAGCCGGTAAACTTACTTTTGCTCGAGGCCTAACATCACGGTCTCAGGTTGGCAATGCACCATTACCACCTTTGGTGTCTTCAGGCGGCGTGAATTTCTTACCATCAGGAAATCCGTCTGCTTATTTGCCTTCCAATATTATAAAAAAAATCTCACTCTTTCTAGTCTCACTGTCGCGACTGCGGTCAGCGAGCGTAACGCCACAGATTTTCAACATCGTAATTTCTCATTTCGACCCAAATCTCGCTTCCAAAACGTAAAATTGGTATAAGCATAGAATTATGCAAAGCGATTCCAGCATCCTAAATTCAAAATATGTCACCTGTGATATCCGTAGGCTACGGTTATATCTTACCATGAGAAAAGCATCTTCACGCCCATATCTCCGAAAAGACACAGCCACGACTAGCCGAAGACACTACGTCCCACAATGTGATAGGTGGCAAGCCTATCGCTAACCGGATACATATCCAATCCTCCGCAACGTTTCTTTATTAGAAAATTGGAAAAACCACATTTTGATGTCCGACCCGGGACCTCATAAAGTCAAGTCTAACCGCTTGAAGGAACTGGTAGACCACAGATGTGATAATAATTAATTCTTCTCTTAACAACTACATACCAATAAAGATAAGTAAAAACAGACTGTGTATTTTTATAATATTAATATATTATAAATATAATATAATAATAATAATAATAAAATAGACACATGACAATTAATTATTTAGGTTGTACTGAAATAAAAACCTTGCACTGTTCCTTAATTTATTTATTTCAAAAACACAATTAACCAAAAAGTCCTGAACTCATTTGATAGTCAAACATAAAATTAAACAACACCTCATTACCTACAGTGTAAACCTGGAAACAAACTATCGGATACGGCTAACAGCTGCGACATAAAGTGTGTCTAGATAATAAAAGTACACTGAGTCTTACCGAAAATCGGACATAAGTCACGGACGTAAGGTTGACCGTTCGGACGTCCGAAAGACATTTGGCCGGATGTATTTGTCAGTTAGTGTTGCCAACAAGACGTAATAAAATATGCTAAACCTTTCTTTCAATATTGCCAAATTATGCTTAAAGTTTCATACTTATGTTAAAAATAATGCTAACTATGTACCATCATAACCATAACCATGTACATACAATTATAACTATGTACTAATTACGTATAGGCTACGGGCCCATGCCAAAAATATA
>NJDD01000019.1:127662-145417 GCA_002245505.1 Calephelis nemesis
TATACGTGTAATTATTTTGGAGACTATAGATATTTTAAATTTTTTTTTAACACTAAAGTCAGGATCCTGGTTTTATACGTACATTTACGCAAAATAACTAAAATACCTAAATTTGTTAGTTGACTCAGTATACTTAGGAGGTATCGATATTTGTTTGTGTTTGTCAAATGCATGGTAGTGTGGGTAATGTTTTATTTATTGATTTAATGTATTTTATAAGCATTATTATTAAAAAATATCAGCGTTCTGCACTTCTCCTACACATAAACTATAAGTGTGTCAAATTTTATGCTACTGCGTCTGCACAATTTTCGTAAAAAGGGGTCCAAAGATTTGGCATACATTATTTGGCATTTAAAAAGCTACAAAGACGATTTCGGGATGGAAAAAAATATACTTCATCTATTAATTATAAAACGTGTGTTGCCAAGTTAAATTTGTAATATCAAAATGCTCTTTGGATTTTTTTGTAATAAATTAATGTTAGTTGAGGAGACTAATAGAATTGATTAATTTTGCATACCCTTTTCTTCTCATCATCAACAGACTTATCAGGAGTTCTCTTTCTTCCATCGGAGGAGTGTTTACGTTCACGTTCATGCGATTTTGATCTGCAATTAAAACATTTTAATTTATTATGTTTTAAGAATATAATTTTTATTCACACTTATATCCATACTAATATTACAAATGCGAAAGTCTATCTGTTACAATTTCACGGCTAAACCGTTGAACTGATTTTGATGAAATTTGATATGCATAATAAGATCTGAGTTCAAACGTAGGCCATTTTTTGAAAAAACAACACCCAAAGGACTAAAATAGGGCGTGAACTTTTCTATGAAAATCGTACCTATTATATACGCTGACGAAGTCGCGGACAAGCAGCTAGTAATATTATAAAGGCGAAAGTCTGTCTGTTACACTTTTTTAAGTCGCTGGACTGATTTAAATGAAATTTGATATGAATAATATATAAATACCCTAACTCAAACACAAACACTTTTATTTCAAAAATGAAACCCCTAGAACTGAAATACATTATGATAGTTTGTACCAAAACCATGTTGAAGTTAACAAAGACAACATGTCTATTATATGCTGATGAATAGTGTATATACGAATAGCTATACACATTTGTGAATGATATATCAGGAGCCTAATAATAAATGCAGCAAAGTCTCATATAATACCTTGTTTTTTCAACAAATTTTGTTAGTAAAAATTGCAACTTTTAATGTACTAATTAAATTAATCCTTGAAAAACATTTTTCTAGACGACTTTACGAATCGCATTCGATTATCTCATTAGATATCACACATATTTAAGGAGCATTTGAAATTGCACTAAAGATATTAAAAATATAATTTTAAGTTGCAAAGTTTCCTTATTTTTTTTAATGAAGTTGATTTCAAAAAGTGTTTTAAAAATATAAAGATAATTTAAAAAACATATCTATGTTAAAGAAATTAGGGGAAAAAAGCTAGTTATAAACAGTTTTTAATAAAAAAAAAAAACATGTTTGTTCTTTTGCAGAATAAACCAACTGACTTTCTGCGACTGCTAAGTGGTAGAGTTTCGCATTAACTCGACCGGATTGATACCACCGCCTCACCTATTCCTGCCACCAATCAATTAATGCCACAAATCAATGTCAATTGCAGATGACGTGTTCTGGTTCGGAGGGCAAGGCAGCTGGCAACCTTGCTTTTGCTCGAGGCCTTACATAACGGCCTCCAGTTGGAAACACACCATTACCACCATTAGCGTCTCTGGGCACCGTGAATTTCTCACCACCAGGAAATCCGTCTGCTTGTTTTCCTTATAATATCATTAAAAAATCAATAGGCTTACCTTTCATCCCTTTTCTTCCTGTCCCTCTTTTTATCATGACTGTCTTCCCTTTTGTGCTTATCTCTGTCTTCTTTATCTTTAGATCTTTTATCTTTATCTTCTTTTCTATCTTCCTGATTTTTGTCATAACTATCGGAATATTTTCGACTCCGCCCAGATTCCTCTTTTCGTTCTAGCCGCTTCCCTTCATCCTTTTCATACTTGTTCCTCTCTTCTTTTTGATTACGGTTATCTTTGTCTGAATACTTTCTTTCTCTTTCAGTCCTATATTTGTCACGGTTGTCTTCTTTGTCATATTTTGGGACGTCCTTATCACGGCGATCAGAGCGTTCGTCTTTCCTAAAATTTAAATATGAAGATTGAAGTCATAAAGGACTTAATATTTTATCACCAAACACTCATGCAGAACGAGTTGATTGTTGAAGAAGGCTCTTCCAATAAATTGATAGCCTGTGAATTAGAAAACTTCTCGAATAAACTGTACTACACCAAGTAACCATGCCCAATTACCTAACTACCCACAACCTTGGTAAATTTATTAGCAATCAATGGAGGTAGAACGTTACAAATCAGTGGTTAAGATGAATAAGTTAAAAAGCTCATCACAGTCGTATTATGCAGGATCAAGATGCTACATAAATTAATTTCTTGTCGAGACATTTTAACATGCGTGCCACGTAGACAAATCATTCTATTCAGTTTACTTCAAGTAATTCATGTGCCAATCAAAATAACTTGTTTCTCTTTATACATTTATCTAAGTACATAAAAACTGTTTTTCTTATTAAAAAGTCGAAAAAACGAATCTTTACATGTGCATCTTAGCCCTGCTGATACCAGCTGACAAATTTACTCGTGAGGACTTAAAATGACAACATATAACATAATGAAGATTCATTCATGATGCTAGGTCATATACAGACTTGGCATCTGCATCATTACTAGATGTCTGCCTAAGCCAATATAACATAAATTGATATTTCTTACTTGACATCTTTCCTCTCCTTGTTTTTCGTGAAAGTGCTTCTCAACAAACTGAATGGATCGTATTCACCCGTCGGCTTATCTTCTCTCTCGGGTTCTCTTCTTCCTTCATTCATTCTCCCTCCTTCCAAGCCTTTTCTCCCTCCATCGAATTCCCTTCTTCCGTCAGACTCTTTTCTTCCTCCATCAAACTCCCTTCTTCCCCCATCAAACTCCTTTCGCCCGCCATCGAACTCCCTTCTTCCTGTATCGAACTCCCTTCTTCCTAAATCGAACTCCCTTCTTCCTCCATCGAACTCTTTCTTTCCACCTTCGAATTCTCGTCTCCCCCCTTCGGTGGGTACATGAGTGACCGCTGAGGCTACCTTTGGTGCGTAGTTCACGGTGGACGCCGGACCCTCACGACGTCTTGGTTCTCTTTGTTCCCTAGCATCTCGAGCATCCCTGTTTAATCACATGATTAATCCGCAACTAAGATGGATAAAAAAGAAAAAAAGTATCTTCATGTCCAAAGAGGTAGGCAAAGACGCAACCAAGACATCTACGACTAGTCGAAGACACTAAGTCCCACTATGTGTTAGGTGGCAAGCCTATCACCAACGGAGCACATATTCTAATCTCGGCAACGTTGATTTAATAGAAAATTTGAAAACCAATTTTTTTAAAAATAGATATACAATTAAAAAAAACTTAACCCGCTTTCGTGTACCATTTTGTCGGATATGATGGAGGTGCATAAAAAACATTTTTTTAACCATATTGAAAAAAATACTGAGGTAATTTGACATTTGCATCTAAACAAAGCCTGTATGTAAAAAAATTTAGGTGAAACTGCTGAGCTTAACTGGTTAGATGGGAAAGCTTTACATTTATATCGGTGATTAGCTGTGGGGACTGTTTTTCAGCAAGTCATTCTTTCATTTCATTCATTCAAACAAGTCTTTCTCAACGTCAAGAATTTAAAAGCTTGTCGTCCCTTATTATTGGGGTTCTTGTGTCGTGGGCTCTTTTGAAAAATGTAGTGATAAGTGGAGTGCGTACCTTAGCTGGTGGTGGTTGGGGTTGACACCGAGCGCCCGCGCCAGCGCCTCGGCGCGCGACCCCGTCTCTGTTCCCCGTCCCTCCCACCGACGCTTTGGCGCCGCCCGCTCTTCTATAGCATGCATATATTATGTACAAAATACAATCAAACACATAGTTTTATTTTTTTATAATATTGGAAGGCAAACAAGCAGACGGATTTCCTAATGATAAGAAATTCACGCCGCCTAGAGGCATATCATACTTATACATATAATTATTTATAATATAATTTTTATGGCAGATAGATTTGTGTATTGATCCGAAACCCGCCTGATAGAAAAAGTTAAGAGTCCAAGGTGGAGTGGTACAACAGCCTATTTAGTCTTGGTTTGAATATTCCCATATCATTACACTCCGTAAAACATTTCTTCTTCTTCTTTTATAAATATGGCTTTCGATCGTTTTTCACGACTTACTTTGCAAATATCAAGTTAGTTATTATTAATTCTTATAATCATTAGTCTCTATGTACAAAGTGATGTCAGGTCAGGGCCTTGAGTAAAGCGGTGGCTTTGTTGCTCAAGCTCATCTAGTGAGATTTGACGGCAGCGAGGAAATAGACGATACACTAATTTATTCATGATTATTTCATTTGTGCACTTTCACTGAACAAAATTAATATAAATTAACCAATTTCACTCAATATAAACACGAAATTCAATAATAATGAAATTATTACGACCACCTTTATTCATAATGGCACCAAAACTCGATAAACATTTCAATCCTTTGCATAAACTAACAAGCAAATCAAGCATTTTTTTTTATTATTCTTTGTTACTACAATCTGTCTCCTTTGTGGGACATTCAGCAGCATGTTGGTTGGTGCTATTGCTGGCGCGCTCGGTATGTGACCTTTGTCACATCCTCGTTGTTTAGACAGTAACTATTTTTACTGTGATTGTATTAAATCTTGAGGTATTTTACGCTTTAAACGTCGTGCTTTGTTGTGGTTTGCCATTAGTGGCCGGGCCAGAGTATTTGGATGTCGTTCAATGCGCTCTTTATAAGTTTTGGTATGGCGAACAATTTCCTGTTTCACTGTGGGTAGGCGTAGGTCACGGTGTAATAATTCGTTTGGTACGAACCAGGGAGCATTGGTTATCATGCGGAGTGTTTTATTTTGAAACCTTTGTATAATTTCAATGTTTGAATGGGATGCAGTACCCCACAATTGGATTCCATAAGTCCAAACGGGCTTCAGTATTGCCTTGTACAGAAGTATTTTATTTTCGAGGGATAGTTGGGACTTTCTTCCGATGAGCCAGTAAAGTTTTCTCGTTTGGATTCCAAGTTGCTTTCTCTTAGTGAAAATACGTTTTTGCCAGGTAAGCCTTTTGTCCAAGTGCAATCCGAGATATCGCACATTATCTGCCTGTGGCACTGCAATGTTGTTTAATGTGACTGGCGGACAAGATTCTCTTCTTAAAGTGAATGTTACATTGACTGATTTTGTTTCATTTGCTTTTATCCGCCATTTTTTGAGACAGTCGGATATGCTATTTAGCCCTTTTTGGAGTATTTGTGAGGCTATTTTTGGGTCGCTATGTGTAGCTAGTATAGCGGTATCGTCAGCAAAAGGCAGATCCGCTTTGAAGAGTAAGTAGAGTATGGGGCCCAGAACGCTACTTTGTGGGACACCTGCTTTTATAGGGCAGAGATCAGACAGTGCATCCCTTGTTGTACTATAAAATTACGCTGCTGGAGAAATGATTTAAATATTCCGTATAGGTGATTTGGTAGGGCATTTTTCATTTTGAATAACAATCCCTCATGCCACACGCGATCAAACGCCTGAGATATGTCCAAGAATGCACGGGTACAGTAAGATTTACTTTCCAGTGAATCCATGATATGTTTTGTTAGTCTGTGCACTTGATCGATGGTGGCATGCTTACTGCGAAATCCAAACTGATGATCTGGAATTAACTCTTTCTTTCTCAGTATAGGCAAGATTCGCTGCAGCAGTAGAGACTCACATATCTTGGATGGAATAGGTAACAGGCTTATGGGCCTATACGATTTCGCTTCTTCAGGTTGTTTTTCTGGTTTCAACAGCATAATAATTTGTGCGACCTTCCACTGCAGAGGAAAGAATTGCAGTCTGGTCATGGCATTAAATAGTGACGTAAGGAAGGATATGCCAGATTCAGGTAGTTCTTGTAATAAACGGTGTGTAATATGGTCATATCCTGGAGCCTTTTTTGGGTCCGATTTCTTTATAATTCGGGCAACTTCTTTTTTTGTAAATTTAAGAGGCACTTCCTGTGTATCCTCTGGAATGTTTAAGCAGTTAGTAATTTCTGCTGCATCTTCTGGTGAGCCGTCGTATGGGTGAGGAGTAAAGACATTTGAAAGGTGTTCTGAGAAGGTTCTGGCTTTCTCTTGGTCAGTCCGTGCCCAGGTACCATCAGATTTTCTTATAGGAGGAGAGACATTGATGGGCCGCTTCAGTCTTCTGGTGGCATCAAAATCAAGCATGACATTAAAAAATAATACAAATTATACAACGATTCAATACCGCAATTTTGACAATGAATAGTGTTGTTGGCAATAAATTAACTAAACTTGAACATAAAATTTTGAAGTTTTCATTTTTATAAATTAAACAGTTATCATGCTGGTATAGGCCCATTCAATCAATGCTCACTCTTTCCGAGATGCCAAATAGAGAAGCGGCAAACAGAAATGAAAAATATTACAATAATGTACGAATCATTATCATTCCTCATTCATTCTTGTTTTGTACAATTTACAACGAAAAAAAATTTTGAAAACAGTTACAACACAGCTGATAATGAAAAACTTATACTTGAAAAGAACTCACCATGCTCATGTTCAATATCTTCCTCAAAGTCTAATGCATTGTAGTCCACCCGTTCGTGTTGAGTTCTCTCTGAAAACGTTATATCATTATAGAATCTCTCGTCACTGATTTTTGAAGTGAAAACTTCTTTAGCGGTGTTGGGCACTTTTTTTGGAATGGGTAAAAACTTCTGAACTCGCCTCAGGACACGCGACCTGATCGAAAATTCGTAAGACGGATGGAGAGTAAACAGCCGGCGCGGCGTAGGAGAGGAAGTATCCCCCTCTCTTTTATGGCGCGGCGAAAATGTATGCCTTCTGTTTCGTTTAGAGGGCGCAGAGCACTTGCGCGAAAGTTTGTGTTGTCATGTTTGTGTACGATAGCGCAATAAATGAATATTGCATTGTACCACATAAATGATAGTACTTTCATACCATCGACCATACATCCCAATAGACGCCTATTCTTTATAATTTTGCTTTGAAACAATTCTAGCCAGTAGCTGAGGTGCGGGGAAGCGAAGAACTGCTTTCTTATTGGCCCTTGCAATGACAACACGTCACATTCATAAACAGATATGTAAGATTAGGGATGAGACATATTTAATATAAACAACATATTTTATCGATATGCTTATTTTTATTTTATAAAGTGCGACATTCGATGTCATCCATAACAATCGATCAATATATGGATTATATCGCATTTAGTTATTGCACGTCACATCGCAGCTATGCAACTCAACGTCTCAAGGTCACACATTTTTGCGGTTGAGAGTAACATCCGTACTTGAATATGGATAAGGACCTAATGGTCCTTACATCTGAAGTTGGCGTTTTGTAGGGGAGGAACATAAGTCGAATATATTTACCTAATGTAATATATTTATTTAATCAAAGCATGAACCATTGTTGCCTATGCATATTTGCCATCTCATAGGCAATTCATTGATCCCTCTACTAAAAAAACCATCCGAACGGGAATCAATAAAATCTTTGAACGTAGTTTGGACTGCCCCCTCGAAATTGATTTTTTCTTTTGCTAAACGTTATTGAAATTTGAAAAAAATAGTAATCTGTTGGAGTTAGGTTCGGGTGGATGCTTTTTACATTTCAATTGATGTTCTTCTAATTGAGAAGTCGTCTGTTGTGCAGTACCTATGTAGTCTAGCATTGTCATGAAGCAGCAGTGGCGTAAAATGTATAAAACAATCTTCTGCAAAATATTTAGATTTATTGTACTTTATTTGGAATTCTGAAACCAATTCTCTCGTCTGGTTTCTTTAAACCAAATTAGATTTTTTATTTTATTATCTTGTGGATACCTGATATAAATGACATAGTTATCCATTTGGATTGTTTTTATTCATTCGAGTAATTCTCACCTGAACTACAGAATATCGTTAAAATACTGTAAACAAATTGGTTTTAAAATTGTCTTAGCCCTTTGAAAGTTTTATGGCATACTGATCGCAACATCGCCTATCGGAACCAGTGTTGAATTTATATCACCCAGATAACCACCTAATGCACTTGAAAATGTTCATCAAAATCTGCTCAAATATTTATGAGTTATTCAATGACATATAAAAGCGCCCTCTACCGCGTTTAGTTCAGTAGTTCAGTTTACCATCGTGTTGGTCCGGGTCTGCTGACTAAAATAGATCACCTGACCCACTGCCAGGCACCTCGTAAGAGGCGAGCACAGGTAAAACAAGTAGTTGTCAACAAGATAACTGGTAGTAGAGTGGTGTGCAGCAACTTCCCTGGGTAGTTATGCACCACCTTACCCATTCCTGCCGCTATAATGACAGTGTCACATTCCGATCATAGGACAGCAACGCACCTGTAACGTCAATGGTATACATAGGCCATTATTATCTGTTACCATTAAGAGAGCCTATCAAGAACTAAAAACTATCCAGAGTACCTATCCAGTAGCCAACTCAAAAGTACGTAGAGTAATAATTTTTTTATTGTTTCTGTCAGTGCTTAAATTTATCGATAAAATACATAAATACCTACATACAGTACCGGTACAAGACCGGTATCCTATTGAGGGTAAATAAATAAAAAAGTCGATAAAATAGATTTGCACATTAGTCTATCACTAGCTGTATGCAAACGAAAGTGATAGCTTGAAAATCACATGTGTAAGAAAGGGATATAAACACGCATCTGACAATTACCGACAGTATATGATGAACTCCGATCAATATCAAATAATTTAAAATGTAATTATGAATGTTATTATTTTTAATCAACGTATGGAAAGTTTTACCATCTTTTCGGCAAACTGAAGTGCGGCTGTCTTTACCGTACCATTTAATTGAACAAACAGTCATTTTTAAATCTATTTTTTATTTTTTTATACAATAACGCGACAATGTTTACAGGTCACAAACCTGGTCGATACTGTTCATGTCTTTTTAAGTAATAAGCTACATAAGAACAATTACACTTATATGTTGACAGAAACTGGTTGCCTTACGCCCGGCGTCTATTGGGATGTATGGTCGATATTTCATACTGATAATTAAAGCAATTAGTGCAAAATTATTACCTAACCATTCCAAAATAATAAAAATGCACAACGTTAACATTCAAGATTTCACTTCTGCCGGCACTCCCGGAGTGCAACCTGTCGTTTTTCTACATGGTTTCTAATATATGGATATAGTTTGTGTATGGTTTTATATTACACATACATATATTTTTGGTTTAAGTAAAACTATTACAAGTCCTATTTTAATGAATATTTTACTAAACGACCAGTTATAAAATATACATCCGACATCTTAGTAGAAGTATCGGAAAATTGGTTAACTCACCCAATGTCGTATCACATTCTCCCTCCTCCCTTTCAGGTGATCCTTCAGGAGTACCCGCTTCCCCAGGTTCTGAAAAAAAATAACTTCTTCAGTCATTTGGTTCATAATATAAAGTATACTACATATATAGTAAATCAAAAGTAAATCTAAATATAAAAATAGTTATAAGGTTTTAGAGTAACTTTGAAAACGAAAATGCTTGATAATGAAACAACATTTAATTGAAACATTTTGTAACTAAAAAACTTTAAAAATGGCCCATCTCACAAATAAAATACCCACCGCATCTCAGTGAATGGCCCACTTACAAACTTAACCTATTTATTTTATTATACATTTTCACAGTAGTTTGTTTAACTTCGTACATATTTATTTTACAAAAATACCTACATATTTGCTAATTTTATATTTACAGTAACGAATTATAACATTTTATGGGCTGTATGAAACTCACTGCTATGCTGTTTTTCTGGTTCTTTGGTTTTTGGTGGTTCTTTTTCCCTTTGTTCTTGATCTATCCTCTGTAAATAAAATAGTAAATAGAATAATATTAGTAAGACATTATAATGTTCCTAATAAATGAATGAATGTATTTTAACTTTATTATGCACCAAAATTTACAATACTCTTTCACTTATAACATTTAACTTAGGTGCACAAAGGTGGTCTTATCGCTTTAGGGCAAACTCTGTCAGACAACCTTAGGGTGAAGAATACAATAATTTATGTATTTAAAACTAAGGTAATCTTAATATTGAGTAGCAGAGAGATTTCTTTCTATCTAAGGGCCACTTGCACGTTCCTGAGTTAAGTATTTAACGTTGAGTTAGCATCTAACTAGGGTTAAATCACCTTATATTTGACAGTTTAACTCAATGTCAAATGTACCCCGGAAATGTGCAAGTAAGCCTAAGTCTAACAATAAGTGAAGTAAAACTGCAAAAATCTAATCCAATTAATCTAATTCGTTAACACAGGATGGTCCGACATAATTTTTATCAACTCATAAGGTCCAATAAAATGCATCAATTGCATTATGAAGTACCAGCAGGCCATCCCAGCTTAACACGTGTAGGCAAACGTCCATATTATTATACATAATTATAAGCGTTCCTCTTGAACTCGATATATTAAAAAAGCATCATAATCATAAACAATCATAAGCATACATAGGGCCAATTAGCGTAAAGCAACTTTGCTTAAAAATATGTAGTGGTAACTGAAAAACAACTAATCGGATCATGATAAAATAATCATAGGACCAATTCGAAATCTAGACTATCTTTCTAATATAGAAACATCCAAAACCAGTTTTTTTGGCCGAGTAATAGCATTACAAACATACAAAATAATGAAAAAAAAACAGAGTCATAAAAGACAAGTAAGATCCATACGTATAATATGAGCGACCGGCGGCCCTGAGCATTAAAATATTTTTTTTGTTCTATTTTATTGCCGTTGAAGTGTTCCGGTTCGGAAGGTAAGGTAGCCGGTAAACTTACTTTAGCTCGAGGCCTAACATCACAGCCTCAGGTTGGCAACGCACCATTACCACCTTTGGTGTCTCTAGACGGCGTGAATTTCTTACCATCAGGAAATCCGGCTGCTTGTTTGCCTTTCATTACCATATAATAAATATATTATATTTCCAGTGTTTTTAAGGCATATTACTTAAATAATGGTAATTTTGTGTCACTTTGGCACAGATAGAATATTGTGAGCAAGTTGTGGGTTACACATGAGTAATGTACGAGATGCGGTGGCACTGACCTCGAATTCTGCGAGCTTGATGATGCGGCGCTGCGCCTGGCGCCAGTGCGGCGGCGTCACCGAGCGCGACCGCGACCGAGACCGCGAAGGAGTGCGGTACCGCTACAATACAATTACATTTTATTCCAAAACAACAATGCGATGTGTCAAACCGGCCAACATAGAGTGCCACTACTATAGTCTTCTCGTGACACGACCAAAACGCCCAGATATAAATATGAAATTAGTATTTTAATTGTTTTAACCCATTATAAAGTAAAGTTCTTTTACTCATTTGCGTTAATCTAGTTAGAAAGTTACACATAAAAAAAATTATAAAATTTAAGGAACATATCACAGCTATTAGTGTCTTCAGCTAGTCGTGGGTGCCTTGGTTGTGCCTCTGCCTACCTCTTCGGGGACATGGGCGTGAAGATAATTTGTTATATATATTAATTCGAGTACCTGTTCAATTCAACATGTTTATTTAAAAGGATTTAGTTTTAGAGAAAAATATTGGAAAACTCACAAACACGCCACGCCCCTTTATGATTCTCCCACTCCGAGTGTAGGCATGTCGTTCTCTCTCTCGGTAACGCATCCTGAAAACATTGTGGTTTAACAATTACACTTTTACTATTTAACGTTAAATGACAGTTTTACTGTCAAAAGTTAAATAGAACAAAATATACATGATATGAGATGATGTAATATGGGTCCCTGACAGTTGTAAACACGCCTTCCAACAAAGGTAACCGTGGAGAAAACTTTGTTTGTCTTTCGATTACTATTGAATTTACATTAGATCTATGCAGTTTTTTTAGCGCCATCGAGAGAAAAGATGGTCGAAGTTTTTTTATAATTATTGAATTAATCATGAAGAAATTAGCGTATCGTGTATTTCCTCGTTGCCGCCAAATCTCATTACATGAGCTTGAGTAACGAGGCCACCGCTTTAATCAAGAGCCTGACATGACTTACTGACGACTTATGACTAATTATAATTGATTAATTAAAATTGATTTAAAATTTGATGCAAATTTCTACTTGACTAATGGCAAAATACTAACGTGTAGGCCAAAACCTAAAGAAAGAAAGATTACATCTTTGGTCTGGATAGATGCAAACCAACATTTACAACCAATGTTTACAACTCCCTAGAACCTCCTTAAATCATAAATATAACTTACATTAGAAATTGGCTAAAGCTGTAAATTATAAAAAAACATATATTGAATGAACAGTATAAACAATAATGACATCTATAAGAAACGCTCTGGTTATTTAGGGTCTTTTTTGCACCTTTTTGTAATTGCAATATAAGCTTAGCATAATATTTTACCCATTTCCATTCTTTCCGTTTTCATCTTATGGAAACTGAGGATGGGTTCGAAAGAAGCAAATACCTGGAGCTAAAAGTTGGTTATTAATAGTAAGATATTTATTATTGAAATTCAATAATAAGATCATACATAATACACATCCACAACTAAAACCTTATAATTTGTTTATACAGTTGCAACTAATGGTATTCAAACATTTTGTTGATAAACAATAATACTTTTAGTGTTTTATCTTTTGCAATAACTAATCTATATCTCTTAGAATAATAACGCTATAGAAACCAAGTCCGCGTGTCCATTTTGAAGCATTTTATTTGGAGCCATTTATGGCTCCAAACGCCAAACCGTGCCGTAGTATTTATTCAACGTCAAATGACGCCGAGCGCATCTCACGAATAAATAATAAATATGACTATTTGTGTATTAAATTGTGCCACAACACATCTAATAAACAAAAAAATAATAATAACATTATTTTTCACATGCAAGTTTTCATTATTTCATAGTATTTTCTAGTTAATTATGTTCAGAAAGAAAAATGTTGTTTATGTATTGTTTCAATGCTCAATGTTGTCGGATCGTTAAAATATTTTCCCACTTTAACTGACCACTTGGTTAATTTTCAAATAGTTTTTAACGATATTTATTTAAGTATGTGACACCTTCTCTTATGACGTAGATATTATTGTTTTCGTTAAAAGTTATATTGTATGCATACCTACTTGTGTTACTTGAAAGTTGAAAAGTCTGACACTGTTTTTGATTTAAAATTACCTAGTAATATTGTTTGTCGTTGTTTACATGACTCCTGTTGACCCTGTTATTACTAACAAATTAGTGGAAAAAATTTCATTATGTAGAGTACACCACGCAGGAACTTTTTTTTTATTTATGTAGGAATTACATATTTGATACTCCTTGTAAAGTCCTCCTTCGAAATAAGTTAAATAAAAGCTTATTACTCAATTTCAAATATACCAAAGTTATTAAAATTTTGAAACAAAATACTCGGCGTCTCCAAATGAGAAATACATCGATTAAAGGAATTTTATGTAAACTGCAAAAAAGACATTCATTAGTAATGATATTATCTACTGTATTGTACCAAAATGTTTAGTAGGAAATTTAGTAGTTCACTTTTATTTATTTCACATTGAGATCCTCGTAACACTACAAAATTAAATGATTACTTACTATATTTGACTGGCAATAGAATATAAATTGTTCAAAATATTTATAGCTATTTACGTATTAATGTCAAAAACAAATTGTCATCATCGTCGACATCTTTTCCCCATTTTCGGGAAGACTGCACTTTAACTGGCAGCGTAATACCTGTGCATGTGTGCGTGGTGACAAGCGTAAGCTAGTAATAGTCATGCGTGTGTGAATTAGTTTATTGCTTCAATATTGATACAACGTTACTATGAAGACTATCTTTCTATAGCGTTATTATTCTAAGCTATATCTACACTTTTAAAAGTAGTAGAATGAATTCTGTACATTAAAGATATTAAAAAACCTAATAAAAAGGGGCAGCAGAATACAATTCTAATTTTTAGAACATTCGTCTGACTGTGCTCTGACCGCGATTCACGTCGAATTCACTGAACTGATTGTAATCAAATTCAGCAAGTAATTAGGGAGATTACACACTACTTTTTATTATTAAATGGTTTCCCGTGGGAGAAGGTAAAGTCAAATTATTAATTTGGCAATAATTCAGTCCGACGTGAAGATTGTCGTTTGTAGTATATGCTTTATAAATGTTCCGTATCCTTTTAAGTCATAAGGTTTTAAATTTAGAAATTAAGGACTGTCATGTCCATCATTTTTTAACAACAAAATTACTTGACATCCAAAATGTAGATATTTAAATGGTCATCTAACATATACATACATATCTTCACACCAAGTCTCTCTCAAGACAAGGTAAAGAATAACAAGTGCCAAGTGAAAGAATTTTGCCGGGTCGAAAAGTGTTTATTTATTATTTGCAATGTACATGAATATAATAAGATATAATCCAAATATACTAATGTACACTACACCAATATACTACTATATCACTAATCCCATTTTAACCTTACCTTTCCCGGTCCTTTCTGGGGTCGTTTTTGTCTTTGTCCTGATCCCGACCGCCTCTCATTAGAAACCTGTTGGTGGGCACCTCAGGTATTTCTCGAGGGTCTATTTTGGAAGTGGTGACCAGAGGATGGGGTGGCGCTTCTGGTGCTTCTGCCTCATCGGCTGATTCCTCCGAGTGACGACTGTAGACCGAGAAATCTATTAAATCGTTACTTGGCGCAAATTCATTCCGGCAGGCATCTAGACTTAGTGTGTAAAAATATTATGTTTATATAAATTCCTAAAATACACAATAGTTAGTGTTGGCAGTGAGTTTCCAAGATGTTATATATGTATATAGGACCAAGTTAATTTTGGTAAGTATATTTGGAACTTTAGTAAGTACCTAATCTAGTCTTTTAAGGCAGTTAGGTACCTACCTTACAGATCAGAGCCAGGGTGCCAACACTCATAGAGCGGCCGGATCTTTGATTTGTAAAGTATAATATGGCTAGATGTTAAGCACTTTTTTGCACTATTAATATTTCATACATGGAAATTTTTAGTCAACTTTTAACAACCACTTACTTTTGTAACAACCAGTTAATTTTCTAACAAAACAATATTATATTACCGTTTCTTCTTTTTCTCTTTTCGTTTTTTCTTCTCCTTTTTATGAGAACGATCCGACTCCTCTTCGCTTTCTTGCTTTTCCTTTTGCTTTTCATGTTTACGCTTCTTCACTAAAATAATAAAAAAATATTATAGTACGGTACGCTACAAATACACACAACTTAAGTATAGGACTTGCATGTCTATTGTATGACTGACAAAAAAATAAAGAATATAAAAAAGGTTGTATATGTATATCTAGCAAACGTAAAATATGAACATGATCGCACGTACATGCTAGCATACGTAAATACATGCGTACGCGTGTTTGCGCGATAGTGTGTATGTACCCGTGCGTATACAGTAGTAACGTGAGCCCACAATGTGTCCATACCTTTCTCGAGCTTGACGAGCTGTCCACAGTTGGCGACGCAGACGTCCTGCAGCGGGCGGGCGTTCCGGTCCACCGGCAGCGTCTCCAGCTGCCGCACCAGCGCGCTGCCCGACACCACGACCCCGAACACCACGTGCACACTGACACAAAATATACAGGTTACACACATACATCATAACAAGTAAGTTTTATATTTGAACATGAACATATTCATGGATGGAAATGGTTTGTTACCTTAAAAGTACAATATTAAAACTCTTGTATTATTATTGCAAGCATGAATGACAGCAGCATTTTTATAAAAATGGGTATGCCTTTATCACAAACAGGTACAGTACTACTATTTAAATTATGCGCTTTGGATTTACACTCTTTACTCTTTTTACCCTATATACTTTCATATTTAAATTGGCTGACCTAACCTAAATTTAAGCATAGTGATTAATTATGTAAATACAACTATATAGATGTCTTGAAAATACATTCGGATATCCAAAGCTTGATGAATATAGCCGAAGCGCATAAGTTAAATAGTACTACTGTATAACTTTATATTGTATCCACCTACTTATAAATTATTACTAGTGGTCGCCCATTGGTCGAAATTCGATTATAATAAATTTTAATATCTTGTTAATAAGAAAGCCATCTTCATTTCTTAAGGCCAACTACTTTGTTTCCAAACTGTATGGTGCGCCATCTGTGATCTTTCATCGTCAACATCAATATATTTGTTTGTGTGTGTCAAATGCATTATAGTGTGGGTAATGTTTTATTTATTGATTTAAAGTACTTTATAAGCATTATTATCGAAAAATATTAGCGTTCTTCATTTCTCCTACACATAAGCTATAAGAGTGCCAAATTTTATGCTCCTACAATAAATGGTACGGTAAAAAGGGGTCTGTCTAAAGTTTTTGCATCACATTTTAATATATAGATAACTTGTAGTTTCCACAACTGCAGGTACTACTTAGCAAGTACCCGCACCCGTGTTATATGAACACTAAATGTACAAATATTCATTACTCACTTGTCGAGATGCGGTGCCGGCTGTGTTGTACTACAACACACAAGAACACAAGAATGAGAGCGCGCGCCGCTCGCCGCTCGGCCGCGTTCTACACAATAACACACTGTTGAATACTACATACACACTTACTCCACGCATGCAATACATCAATCCATTCTTATATCTCTATAGTTGTTCACCTTAATAAAAGAGAAATATCTCTATATTATATCCACTTCAAGAAAAGTGGCATAACTCTAAATTATATTCATCACAACAAAAGTGACATATCTCAATTTTATATTCATCACAAGAAAACTGACATTGCAGATGTAGTGACCATGACTTAAGAATGTCCTTGACCAATTAAATAACAAAAAACTATAAATAGAGTATCTAGATTCCTGGCATTGTATTACATAAGGATTATCCCAAGTTTATGAATTTTGGTTGGTTTGGGAGTCACTTGAATGAACAAGTCACTATTTCTTTACGACAAAGAAACTAATATTGTATACTAGCTACAACTTGTTTGCTTAAAAGTACTTTTTAAGATTAGCCCTTCAACTGGCAACTTACCGGCTCCCGGTAATAGAAAAAATACTCTATACTGGCAACTGACCGGGAGCCGGTGAGCACGACACTACATACTTTAAACATTGATTGGAATAGTATAACATATATTTATCTCTTTTCCGCTAATTCTAAGTCCGAAAGAATTAGAGCAAGATAGCACACAAACTATTCATTTAACGAACGAGCGTACTTGAAGCCCAATATAATTTTTTTACAATTCGCTTTCGCGCCGAGTGCTAAGTGTTTGTGCTGTGAGTGTTTTAAATAAAAAATAATCGTAATTTACGTATAAGTGCAGGAGAAACATGGGAAGGTAAGTAGTTTATAGTATATACAGTATATTTAACTAATCATAGAACATAAGTGACTACATTTCATCAAAACTCAGCGTATTTATTTTGCCAATACTAATGTTCGACATTTTGTATTGACGAATCATACCAA
>NJDD01000019.1:158501-182665 GCA_002245505.1 Calephelis nemesis
CTAATTGGTCTGTGATTAGATCCGTCAATGGTAGGAAATAAACTTAAATTTATTTTAATCTAAGAGCATGAACAAGCATGAATGATTTATTTGAATTTACTGAGTTTATAAATTATGCCAAAAGGTTTAGAGAAGAAGGCCCTCGACGATATTTACGTGATCATTCGGATCCATTTACAAAATATTCAGCTCAAGAATTTCGCGCACGGTATAGATTTTCACCTCAAGTTGTAAAAAGTATTTTAGTGCCCATGCTGAAAGACCTACGGACACTATCAAAAAGAGGATTGCCGTTCGCCCCTGAAATTATGATATTGTTGACATTGAGGTTTTACGCCACGGGCAGCTTTCAGGTTTAAACATAATTTATACTTTCTATTGTGTTGTGTTATTCTGTAATTTTTTTTAGAGATAGACCATTGCCCCTCTTTGTATTACAGAAAATGGATGGAGATACTATGAATATCTGCCAACAGTCAGCCTCCAGAATTATTGCTAGAGTTTCAACAGTAATTGCTAGCCAGATGAAATATCGAGTAAAATTTCATTCTACCACAGAGGAAATTAATTCAGTTAAGTAAGGCATAGTAATTGACTACAAAAACAATGTCAAAATTTACAAGGACTGTCATTAGTTAATCATGTAATTTAAAAATAATGCAAGTCCAGAACCGTGTGATTTTTAAACAACACAACTAGGTACATATTTGGAAGACTTGTGAAGTTTTAAAATTACATGATTTGTGACATGTGTTATTTTCAAATCACACAAATTAATCATGGGTTTTTATGTTGCAGGCAAAAATTTTACGAGATAGCTCAATTTCCTGATGTAATAGGCTGCATCGATTGCACTCATATTAAAGTAAAAAATCCTGGAGGCACTTCTTCAGAAGCTTACAGAAATAGAGAGGGATATTTCTCTATAAAGGTTCAAGCAGTGACGGGGCCTAATTTGGAGTTTTATGATTTGGTAGCACGATGGCCAGGCAGTACCCATGACAGTTTTATTTACAATAATAGTGCATTAAAACAAAAGTTAAACACTGGGGCACTGCTCGGTGTTTTATTAGGAGATAGCAAATATACTGTGTCTAATGTTTTAATGACACCATTTTTATCACCAGAGTCACCTGCACAAGAGAATTATAATAAAAGCCACATTAAAACACGCAGCTCAATAAAGAACTGTTTTGAAGTTTGGAAAAGGAGATTTCCTTGTCTGCAGGTTGGCATGGGCATCAAAATAGACACAGTTGTTGCAGTAATATGTGCTTGTGCTACATTGCATAATATTGCAATATCTATTGGTGACATTTTGCCATTGGAAAGGGATAGTAATAATATTAATGTAGTAAATATTGATTCCGTTTCTGAAGATCCTAGCAGTGATGGATTTATTTTTCGACAATCTATAGTTGATAGGTTTTTTTGTGAAATAAATTTTAAGTTATAAAATAAAATTCGTTCAAAAATCAATTTCGGATTTTAATTACAATTTAATTATATTTCAGTTTTTTCTAAAAGCAAGCTGTTTTGTTGCTCTTTAAGTGATGTGGATCCTTATTTTTATTTCTTCAACTTCCAATTACAAAAATACATATTGCTATATTGAGTGTGTGTAGTAAAAGAATTTTTAATAAAATTTGAAGTGTTTTCAAAATGGTAATTTCTAACTTTTTCTTATTTTCTAAATGGTGAATTCTCATTGTTGCTACATGGCGCATAAGATCTGTACCTCTCGGCAGTTAATTGTTGGTTTATTGCCCATTTTTTTAGTGTAAGTATCTGGAAAATAAATACATTTTAGTACATGATTGTCAGACAACACTAATTTGACATCATAATATAACTGACGATGTTCATATTCAATAGATAGTAAGAAGCTTACTATTCTTATCTTGTTAGATTTTAGTAATGCTTTTAACACAGTAGACCATGATATAAAGTTAAGTCTATTAAGGTCGATTATTTTTCTCCTGTAGCAATTGATTGCTTTCGCAGTTATCTGCAAGGTCGCCTGCAGATTTGATATGCATATTTATAGTCTGATTGGTCAGACATAGTTACTGACGTACCTCAGGGTGGTGTTCTATTTCCTTTTCTGTTTTAATTTTTTATTAACTCAATTACTTGTATATGGCTTTGTAGTTTTAAAGTTCTAAGCATACATAGGGTCAGAGAGTGGAAAGTATAGTAAATAAGTAAGAATGTAGTAATGCGAAATTGTTTGTATTTCACGACGCAACTGACATATTTTGGTCCAATTATGTGTGCGAAGATGGTTAGAAGGCTAAAATGATAATTTTTATCCCGATATCTCAACAGGTCCCTGCGGGAAAAAGTAAAATAAGCGGGCCTAGCCGGGGCCAACATCTAGTTAATGACAAGACTTGTATGGACTAATCGCTTGATTGAATTACTTTTTATGAATCTTCTAGAAGTTTCCGATTTCGGCGTGTATGTATTAGAAAAGTTATGTATCTGGAGGAAGCTAGGCAGCTAGATCTATAGGGATCGGGACACTTGGCACTCCATAGGTAGTCTCTGTATGCGTAAAACTCTCTATAAAAGCAGAAAGGTTCGTCGGATCAGTGGCTATAAGGTATTTTAGCCATGTTTGTCGTCAGAATTGGACCAATAAGCGAATTTTCCTATCGTTTCCATCGTCAGCACTTGTTGAAATTCCATTAAGTTTGTACTTATAGTGATAAAGTGAAAAATACTCGTAATGTGAAATTGTTGTGTGTGTACTTTAATAAACCACGTAACTTTATTACTGTTTTATACGAAAAAGTTCGCGCCATTCATGGTCATTTGGTCAAGAGATGATATAAAACCTTGAAAGTTTTGAATGTAAAGGCGGATATGGCTTCTATTTGTGAAGGGAGTACAAATTACGGCCTTAAAATTAATCCGAATAAGTCACAAACTATAATTATCGGTAGCAATAAGCTTATTTCACGCATCGATTGGAATTTGTGAGACTGAGTTCAGACACGCGCACCCCACGCTCGCTATCACCCGCGTCAAGCACGCTTTGATTTATTTTCGACATAATTTGAGCCCTATTGTCACACTACCTATATATTCTCCAATTGCATTAACCAAATCAATTCGCTCACGCCACGCGCGGCACACGCCTTGCGCCCGCGCTTCTGTGTCTCTAGACAAATGGCAGACGCTTCCTATCTATTCTATTCTAATAAATATTAACGCCTTAGCAATATCGTTCATCAGTTGGTAGCCAAATGTACTACGAGATAGCGAACGCTTATTCTATTCGATCGCTACCAAAGTTGTTCATGTTTTCGAACTTCATTCCGTTCTCAAACGTCCTTTTGAAGTGTAGCGCGCGAGTTTTATAGTGATTTGTGAAAAGTTGAGACAGTTTGTCTTCTATTTTCATCAATTCTAATTATATTTTCTTTTTCCTAGCGGTTCAGTTGTTGGACTTGACTGCTTGAGGTCCCGGGTTCGAATCCCGGGTCGGGCAACAAAAACAAAATTGGATTTTTCTAATTTTCTATTAAAAATAGGTTGCTCGGGATTGGAAATGTGCCCGGTTGGCGATATGCTTCTCACCTATCACATTGTGGGACTTAGTGTCTTCCTACCTACCTCTCCGGGGATATGGCGTGAAGTCACTTTTTTTTTAAAAAAAGCACTAAAATATTATAGTAATTATTATATTAGTTAAAGCATTAGAAGTTTGTACTTTATATTCATGTTTTAAAACCAAAAGTTGAACTTGTCATAAAAATATCTACTTTTATTTCATTGGATGATGGAGGATAATATTCTTTTCCTGGTTATAGTGATGGAACCGAGAGTACGGGCTAGCCCATAGCAATGTTCAATTCTTTTACATTGTATGGAAAGGTACCAATACTTTTCTACATTTATTTAAAATGCCCTTTCATTCTAATAAGAAACTACCATACAATAAACAATGACATCACCCAGTCACAAAGCCCTTATCGTAGTTTATGTTTATGTAGGCATGGAGACCTATCGATACCCCAGCAAGGTCCCCAAGGACGAAATAAAAGTGTGAGGATGTGGAATGAACTCGCTAATATATTAAATTCTCTTGGTGGTGGCGTTAAAAAATCACCAATACATACAATAACAATCACATAAACACACTTTTGCTTCCACACAGCTGTCAGATGATCAAAATATTCGCCATTTTGTAGCGATAACTTCAAGTGTTTGGCGTTCGTCTATTGTCGTTCGCTTCTAGTAGAATTCGTTTGTCAAACCGGCCACTTGGTTACGGTTAACGATAAAATGAATGAAGTATTCTCACGTTTCGTAAAATCGTTTAGACTACAATAACATTTGGCTACCTATTGAAAACTCTATTCGTCGGATCAAATTACATATTGAATGCTTATGTCAATCCCATACATTGAGAATTCTATTCTATTCCATTTCAATAGCGTTTGTGCCATTTGTCTAAAGGTCCTGCTAGTGTTGTATTGACTGTCACTAGTAGTAGAAACGGGTGCGAGGCGTGCCTAATGCATTACACGTACTGAGCACGGGTCTAGAATGGGCTCAACGCGTGTGCGTGCTCGGCGCGGATACGCGGCTCGGCGCGGGTCATCTGGGGGGTTAGAATGAACCACCGTCGTTTTGAAACGAACGTTCGTTTCGGGCCGCTTATAAATGTCAAACTCAAAAAGCGTAGAACGTTCGTGCCAAACAAAACGTGACGTCGGCGATAGACGTTAGACGTCTGACAATTGACAAATAACAAATTTGATATTGACGTGGTTTAAGTCGTGTCGCCATAGACAAAATTTGGTTTTTTCATACAAATTCGGTCATTACCCTTCGTTTACACGATATCGCTTCAAGTTATGATTGTTCTAGCTTTATAAAAAACCATAACGTTTTGAAACGAAACGCATCGTCCAAGCGAAACGACGCGATCGCGCCGAGACGAAAGTGCACATTCTAACCCCCCTGAACACGCTCTTACCATCAATTACGATCAAAGGAGAGTCTATACCTTTTTTTCTAAAAACGTCAAAAATTTGGGTATCTATCTCGGTAATATATTATTTTGGATTTTTAAATTAAAGAAATCAGTATAAAGTTATACTCTTCCTAGAGCTCTATCAAACATCTGAAAAATATTTTGCCCATACCTACTTACTAAAATTGCTCTTGAGGAGTCATTGGGCGTGTTCGGCCGAAGTAAGTACTTACTAAATTTAGTAAGTCACTTACTATGCTTACAAAATTTTCGGCCGGGACACAAAATAAGTGCTAACGCAGTAAGTATGGCTTAATATACGACGCCATTTTGCTTATTGTTTATGTACGGGATATGACATAAACCGGTGTTTTGTGTTATGTCAAGCCAGTAAGTCTGTCCTCGCCGCAAAAGCGCTACAGTCAGCTTGTAAGACTTAAATTTTTTTATGCTTACTGGCTTACTAAGTTAGTAAGTACTTAATTCGGCCGAACACGCCCATTACCTATCCCTTTGCTAGATTATGCTACCGCAAGCTTTATTGATCTTAGGTACTAATATCTAATCTGTGATCTTAGAAAGGATCAACTAAATAAACTAGAATGTCTACAATATATCTGTATCAGATTCATATTTTGTTTGTGTAATTATGATCATGTGTCAAAATTTCGATTGCAGTTAAAGTGGCTTCCTATGAAACTTCGTCGTAATGCTCATGTTGTCTCCTCATTATACTATGTGCTGTTTAACCTTAAATCCCCAAGTTACTTAAAAGATAGATTCCATTTTTTCAAATATGATGGTGAAGAATTACGTTCTGCTCAAAATCTGTGTCTGTGTATTCCTCTACATCACATAAATTTCTTTAGGCACTCTTTTTCTGTGAAGGTTGTTAAATTAAGGAACAGTAGGTATACCAACTAATATAAGACTCGCACAAACTTTGACTACGTTTAAACCTTTAGTAAAAGTACATTATTTGAAAAGCCAATGTTGTGTTTGTGATAATTAATAATAATAAGGTATTTACTTCCATTTAAATTTTGTAACATTGTTATGTCTTAATTTGAAATGGTGTATCTTGTTTATTTTAGTTTTACATTTATATTATTTTTGTTTTTCTCCTTACTGTTGTTATTAATATTTTAATCTTATGTTATACTTATGTTATATTTATGTTATACTAGCTGTTACCCGCGGCTTCGCCCGCGTAGTCTACTAATTTGATATTTAGCTCTCCAACACTGCTCGTTACAATTTTAACATAAACATATCGCTATCCAAAGTTTCATCTAATTTTTTTAAACATTTAATTCAATTCAGCAATTTAGCTGTCAAAACTAAACATGCACTTTCTCTTTTCTAATTTCACCTCAGATAAATAGTAGGAATACGTTATTGTCTACACAGTTTTATCTGCACTTCGGCAATTCCTGTGAAATTAAATTGTATAGCAAGTTATGGAAACCTCTAACAGATTTTTTTTCAAAATTTTAGAAATATATAGGTATATCGTCTGTGAGGTCTAACCGTCCGCTTTCGGAATGACTGCTTGAGATCTTGGGTTCGATCTCCGGTCCGGGCAACAAAAAAAAAACAAATAGAAATTGTGAAGTTTAAATTTTCTACTAAAAGTAACGTTGCCACTAGCCCGGGATTGGATAAGTACCCGGTTGGCTACAGGATTGTCATCTACCACAATGGACTTAATGTCTTCGGCTAGTCGTGAGCGCTCTGGTTGTGCAGTTAGGCAGAATTTAGAAATAGTAGCAACAAAATTAAACTCTTCGGCTTTTTAATATTAGTATATACAGATTCTGTGATAAATTAGGCCATGCACAGAAAAATGTGGGAGAACATCCTGCCACAATGATGTGTCTAAACGTATTCTAACTTAAAAATCTTAGAGATTCTTAGACTTTAACGGCTAACCTGGTTCACCAAGCAAAAGTAATAATACCTTACCATTATGTAGCACAACTCTGCGTTACATCTTTGAATTTTAAGGGATCACAACGCTGATATTTTTAATCATTTTTCCAATTAAAATCAAAGGAGGATTTTTATACTGTAACGTGTGGTCATAAAAGAATCCTGCATTAACAAAAACCCTTCTGAAAATGATTCTACTTTGAGCTTGACGCTGAGCGCTAGCTGATCTTCTCCCTTGCGTCTTTGTAAATATCTCCAAATCCCTCAAAGACACTTAACGGTCAGTCAGTTGAGTCTGAGTATGGACTATGGAGTGACCATTGTCGAATGCTAGCAAGTGGTCATAACTCACAAAAACACTATTCCTGCCAACATTTTTTTAGAGTTTCCCGCTATTTCCCCAGGATTTTATCATCTGATCCTGACCTGGTGACCATGGGACCACCTCTGAAATATACCCTTTCAAACAAAAAAACGATTTTCCATACGAACATTCATCACCTCTTTTTACCCATTCCCCCTCATTTTTTAGTGATAAAGAGTAGCCTACGTTCTTTCGTTCATCATAAAGTGTCTAAATACAAAGTTTCACTGTTACAGCTTTAAAAATAGCGAATAAACATATGAACAGTCGTCCCCTCTTTTTACCCATTCTCCCCCATTTTTTGCGATAATATTTAATAACTTTTTTTGCCTATGTTCTTTCGTTTAACATAAAGTGTCTAAATACAAAGTTTCACTGTAACAGCTTTAAAAATGACGAATTTCCATATGAAAATTTATCCCCTCTTTTTACCCATTTTTCCCTATTTTTTTGCAATAAAAAGTTATTCCTACGTTTCTATTCATACGCCTATGTTATTCCTTAGGGTCTATTCTATCTCTGTACCAAATTTCATCAAAATCGGTTTACTGGTTTAGGCGCGAAACTGTAACAGACAGACAGACAAACAGAGACAGAGTTACTTTCGCATTTATAATATTAGTGGGCATTTTTAACCAATTTTGCTACTATGTGTATCATTATTTCTTTGTGTGTTTTTCGTTAATGATAAACTGATGTACGTAAGTAGTTCATTGTTATGGACTTGTGGTAAAAATTACTGTTAAATATTTTTCCTAACGCAAATTATGCAACTAGGGTTGCATAATTAGCGTAATAACCGACATAGGGATTGATTTTCAAAAAACACTTAGATATGTATCTCATAATTTATATTGCAGAGCATTATTTCAGTGTTACGAAAAATATTTCAATAGAATTAAATTTCCCATACAAATTTAACCACCCCCTTTAACACCCAATGGGGGTAAATTCCGAAAAACGCTGAAATATATGTTTCATCATTTGTACTAAAAAGCATTAATTCAAAGTTTATATTGCAATATCTTGAAGAAATCAGTGTATATTGCTGGTTTAATAGTCAAATATCCTCGTTTCCGCCAAATCGCATTAAATGAGTTTGAGTAATGGGGCCACATCTTTACTTCAGACCCTGACATGACTACAGATTTAGAATCCTAAACCTACCTTCCTACCTACCTTTCTACAAATCCTACCTTTGAAGACCTAAACTTTTTAGGAATAGGTAATTCCGATTTTGTTGAATTAGCTTCTTTTCTATCTTTCTTTGGGTTTTGGCCTTCACGTTAGTATTTAGCAATTAGTCAAGTAGAAATTTTGCATCGAATTTTATATCAATTTCAATTAATTATAATTACTCATTAGCCATAAGTCATCAGGAAGTCATGTCAGGCTCTTGAGTAAAGCGGTGGCTCATTACACAAGCTTTTTAATGAGATTTGGCGGCAACGAGGAAATACACGATACGCTAATTTCTTAACGATTATTTCATTTGTGCTTTTTCACTGAACAAAATTGTACAAAATGCCACCAAAATTGACTAATTTCACTCAATATTAACACGAAATTCAAAAATTATGAAAAAACTTCGACCATCTTTTCTCTCGATGGCGCCAAAAACTCCGTTGAATTAGCTTGATTCAAAATTTAACTTGACTAGTGGCTAACGCTGATATAAAAAAAAAAAAAAGTCTGTCTGTCAAATTGCGGGCTAAAAAAATAGAACGACGTGCGAACGACGCCGGTAAGTGCTGCCACCTTGATAATATTATCACTATATTTAGTGAATTTTAATAGTCCGATACTAATGTCTGAAATAAAATTAGTAAAATATGTTGGAAGATATTTTTAGTAAATACACTTCAGTCAGTAAAAATTTAAAAACATGTGGTTTAGTCACATACTACTAGTAGAACAACATGACACTATATACCCACGGTAATCCATAAAGTTAAGAGGCCATAAAAGCTTGTGGCTAATCTTATCCGATTACTAAATTTTATTTCTGCAAAAAACAAGCTAAAATAGGTTTAGATAAAGGAAGGAAAGTGTATAATACGGTCTGTCTGTATTACACACTTTCATTATTGTTAATAGTAATTACATCTTTTGGAGATGTATATTATTAAACAACATGATTAGAGTATGAATTAAAAAATGAAATATGAATGAAAAAAATTGAGTATTTTCCTAAATTTCCCAGAGATCCCATAATGAGATTAAGGCTTGATGGCTATGGAACACCTTGAAAGTGCCTCCAGAATAACATCCATAAAAATTAGAAGTCCAAACAAAGATGTCTATGACCTAATTGACCGAGTGAGTGAAATATTGAGATGGGGTTGCAGTTGTTTGTAGGTGTGTGTGTGTGTGTGTGTTATCATAACTTTTGAACGGGTGAACCAAGTTGTTTGTTTGTAGGTGTGTGTGTAAGACACAGAGAGAGAGTACGTGTGTGTGTGTGAAATCTTGAGTTCGAACACGGCTGAAATGGGGGAATGGATAATTTATTTGCTGGGGAGACCTAAATAGGGGATCGAAAAGTAAATCTTAGTATCTTCACGCCCATAACACGCCTTAGTCCCATAATGTGTATAGAGGTGGTAAGCCTATCGCCAACCGGGCAACTTTATTTTTTTATAGAAAATTGAAAATATACATTATCTATTTTTTTTGTTCCCCGACCCAGGAATCGAATCCAAGACCCCCAGAAGTCAAGTTTGACACTAGATCACTAGACCACAGAAGCGACCACAGAAATAAATTTTGGACAACTATTTTGTATAAGTTACTATTAGTATTCAAATACAAAGGTTAGATAAAAGCTTTCTAAACCTGGTTTTATAAATTTTCTTTTGCACAAGGTTTTTGACTAATAGTCAATAGACAAGAAAGAAATCTGTTGTACTGAATTTATAGTACTGAATTTAGTGAAAACGTAACCATAACATTGACAGAGACAACGGTAAACGGAAACGATGACATTATTGTTGTCAAATAGTGCCACGACGGTGATGGTGTTGGTGATAACTCTATCGTGATAATGTCGTGACTATGTCAACACGAAGATCGTAGCGGCGACGGTGAAAACTCTGTTGGTGATGATTGCGGAACCGTGTCATAATTCCAATGGTGCTAGTGACGATGTCATGATTGTGTCTTGAAGGTGTCGTAATGATGTCGTGATGACGCGGAAATCACGACTGTATCGTGACAATACACAGTGGCGATGACATGCTGTGACATATTTAGTGGCGGTGTTAAGGACAATGTCATGAAGACATCGTGCTGTTTTGTGAGATTGATGGTAACGGTATACTTATAATGAAGAAGAAAGATTTGATTGTTTGTTTGTTAGTTTATATTGAATAGCCTTTGAAACTAATGGACTGTTTTTTTAGATTAATTAGAAGTCGACATTATCACTGATGATCGTTGGCTATATTTATTTCGTTGTTTGTTGACTATTATCCGAGGTTGGTGTCAAGAGTCTCCGAAACCAGCGTGTTTCTATGAAAAGGTGAATGAAAATAAAAAAATATGA
Source organism: Calephelis nemesis (assembly GCA_002245505.1). Lineage (NCBI taxonomy): Eukaryota > Metazoa > Arthropoda > Insecta > Lepidoptera > Riodinidae > Calephelis > Calephelis nemesis. The sequence goes on from NJDD01000019.1 coordinate 169,329, forward strand.
AGAAAACTTTAAAGGTTTGTCAGAATCGTGAGGTCTAGCACTCGATACTCTTTGCCCAATCCGTATTGGGCGTGAAGATATGTATGTATGTATTTTTGTTCACTATTTTCACAATTTACATTGATTTATTTGTATTTGTCGTATTCTTTTGAATTCTTTATAAAAACCTAGCCATATTTTAGTTTAAACCTATATCTAAGTTAGTTGTTATGAAAATTTGCCTCTTTCTGGGACCGGCTACGACGACTTTTAGGTCAATCTGCCATGTCTTCGGTATTAATTAAGTCTTTATTTCAGTCATTAGTCACTATTTACAAAGTCATGTCAAGGTCTTGAGTAAATCGGTGGCTTCGTTATTCAAGTTCGGCTATGAGATTTGACAGCAGCGAGGAAATTCACGATACACAAATTTTTTCCTGTATATATTTCATTTGTGCACTTTCACTGAACAAAATTAAATTAATTCCAACCTAAATTAACTAATGTTACTCATAATTAACACCAAATTCAATAATTACGAAAAAAATACTATCATCTTCACTCACCATAGCGCCAAAAACCCCTGTATCTAAGGAGTTTTGCGACAAAATCTAGTGTTATTTTATTCCGCAAGGTGGTATCACTTTGTGACAGACTATTCCGAATTCCGAAACGAAACTTGAAAGTGAAAAGTCAAGACTCGAGAGAAAAGAGGCTGGACTTGAAAGGCTGAGAAAATCTACTATAAGTTCTATTTTTATGGCGGAATAATATTCCTTTACCAACGACAGTTCATTTTCGTTTGTGTTGTGTTAAAACTCGCAAAATGCTTGGCGCGGATGGCAGTAATCACATCGTAAAATTACGAGGCTTGCCGTTTTCTACTACAGTTGATGATGTGCTTGATTTCCTACAAGGCATTAACGTGGTTAACGGTAAAGATGGTAAGGATTATATTGTGTACGTAATACTTTCTTTGTGAGACACTGATGTCCTTTTATTTTCAATCTCGGCATAAAAATGTATTAAAAAGATTCTACGAAAGACGTAAGTAATATTTTGTTTTGATTGTTAGGTCGCTAGTTTGTAACATTTGATTTTTTTTTCAAACTATAAGCTTGTTTAGGCACTAAAAACTGCATTTATTGTTGATATAATGTTACGAGTACATCGAAATCCAATTGTAGGGAGAAATATGCCGTAGAAATGTAAATACTATTGTTTTCTTAGCGGCGCGGTGTCAACCTTATTTGAACCTTAAAAACCTAATTATTCATCATGTAAAATTATAAATAATGTAATTAATATCAAAATTAATGAGGTGACTAATAAAAACAAAACTATGACATGCTTATGTCTCTTTGGTTATCCACTTAAGGCGGGTTTTCACAGTACGAGTACGCTCGAACCGAGTGGGCTCGGATGATTACTCAGGCTCTAATCGTATCGTGTAAACATCTAATCCGAGCATACTCGGACGTCGGTTAGCAATCCGAGCAGACTCGGGTAGTCCTCTACTTTTCGAGTTGACTCGGATATATTGTATAAAAACAAAATGGCGACAACAAAGAAAAAGTGGAGTGAAGGAGAAACTGTAAAGTTTTAGGATCTTCCTCTTCCACTTCACATATAAAATTATTTGAAGCATCTTGTTGGTTACGCTTCAAAACCCATTCTCGGGTCCACATTCATTTCCCTCTTGTTTCTTTTCGTTGTTCGTGATTTTTAACTTCAATTATCAACATATCCCCCGTGTTGGTCCGGGCTCCTTTGTAGAATAGACCATCTGCCTTCCTGTGCCAGGCAGCTCGTTATAGGCGAGCGTAGGCTTGCCGTCACTAACACCGTGACATTTGACTAGGTGGTAGAGTTTCGCAGCGACTCACCCGAATTGGTACCACTGCCTTACCTATTATTATTTGACCGCCTCGTTGGTCGAGTGGCTAACGTACACGCTTAACTACATCGACCACACGCGAGGCTCGGGTTCGATTCCCGACGGGGGCAGGCATTTGTGTGATGAACATTTAGATGTCTGCATTTCCGGGTCTGGGTGTTTATTAAATATATTCTGGTATCTATTGAAGTATTTCTATGTATTAGAATCGTTGACACAAGCATATAATTTGCTTACTTTGGGGTTAGATTCAATTCGTGTGATTTGTCCAGGGATATTTATTTATTATTATTATTATTATTACCTATTCCTGCCGCCATAACGTCATGACGTGTTCCGTTTCGGAGGGTAAGGTAGCCGGTAAAGTTGTAAACTCACTGGTGCTCGAGGCCTAACATCCCAGTCTCTGGTTGGCAACGCACCATTACGACCTATGGTGTCTCTAAGCGGCGGGAAGTTCTTACCATCAGGAAATCCGTCTGCTTGTTTGCCTTCCAATATCATAAAAAAAACTTCTATTCCTCTTAGTAGCAGATCAGTCGATGCCATTTTAGTTGTAGAATAAATCGAATGCAACTCGTACCGTGGTTAACTCGTAAAGTGAAAACCACAATACGAGTGCACTCCTATACGACCCAACTCGTACGTGTCCACTCGGTCTGAGCGTACTCGTACTGTGAAAACCCGCCTTAAGTATTAAGACCAAAATAACAAGGACATGGTTGATATTTTTGTCTACTTGCAGTCATTAACTAATAGAAAATTTCAGATTTGCTTTTTCTATGTGTATCAAAATTCAATTTCGTAAATAATGTTTCAGGTGTGCATTTAACTGAGGTGCGTCCAGGAAGGCCATCAGGAGAATGTTTTGTAGAAGTAGAGAATGCAGAAGATGTGGAGGAAGCCTTGAAAAAGGATAAGGAGAATATTGGAAAAAGATATATTGAAGGTATTTTAATGGTGCATTGCGAATTTTGGAGATAAAGCCTTGCTTAATGTATAACTCTTATGATATTATTATTGCTCAAAAGAGCATATAATAAATAAATAATAATAACAATTGTAAGCACAGATATTATTGAATCAGGAATAGATAAAAATGTTTCATATAGTAGTGTCGCCTCTGTAGTTCCGGGTTCGAATCCCGGGTCGGGCAGCAAAAAAAAATTGGGTTTTTCCAATTTTCTAATAAAAATTATTGCTCGGGATTGGAAATGTGTCTAGTTGGCGATAGGCTTGCCACCTATCACATTGTGGGACTTAGTATCTTCGGCTAGTCGTGGGTACCCTGGTTGTGCCTCTGCCTACCTCTTCGGGGATATGGGCGTGAAGATGCGTTTTATATAGTAGTTTTAAAGAAAATAAACCTTGTTATTTCTTATTTATGGTTTAACACTGCTATTTATTACTTTTACAGTTGACTTCTAGTTTTATGTACTTTTTTTGTATATACAGTTTTTTCTACTGACCGTCAAGATATGGAATGGGCCCTCAATGCTATGCGTCAAAGTGAGAATGGCTTTGACAGCATTCCCAATGTGTCTGATGAAATGGGAATTGTTAAACTTCGTGGGTTACCTTTTGGTTGCTCTAAAGATGAAATATTGCAGTTTCTTGATGGTAAGAATTATTTTATTTGGCGATTTGATCTGTTGTGTTTTTAATTTTAATTATTAGGGTTATTAAAGCTGGCAGCTAAAATATGTGGAGTTTGTTAATTTAATGTCTTAAGATGGTCACAGATTACAAACTATAATAACACTGGGCACTATTAAAAAGAAAAAAAGTATGAAATTGTGGTTTTATGACTTTGTAACAATACTTTATTAAAAAATGTTACCTGTACTACCCTTCATGGAAATAAATTATATATACAGGGTTTTCTCAAATTAGTTAACAATATTTTAACCACGGGCTCGGAATGCATGTCTGAAAACGTAAAAAAATAATAAAAAAAATCTTAAACGAAAAATAAATAGAATATTACAAGTAATCATTGTTGGTATAAAGCATGGGGGTCAACGAACTTGAAAGCAGCTGATTGTCTCACGGCTGCCGCGCCCGCGTGACAATGTACCTAGCTACTTAATGTTTATTTGTACCTACAGGCTATTAGTATTATGTAACACTATTATCTGTTAAATTGCTAAAAACCCTTTATGTTTTTGTTTTATTCAAATTTTAATCAGTTAAAAAACTTTACATACCTACCTGTTACACAGTACAAATGTCTAGGTCCAGTATTTTTCTATTAATTAAATATGTAGTACCTACTTACCTAGGTAATAATTAGCTGAGAAAGTAATAACTGTTGCTAAGTCATAAAAAATCATGTAGTGTAAGTTCTGGGGGGCTACCATAAAGCTCTTAAAACAGTATTATTTCAAAAGGTAATACTTATTAGAGAAAGACGACCTTATGACGTGTACCATAAAGTTGCTTATAAAGGCGGATATTTAGCAAGATAGAAATAATACATCTTTATGCGTTCTTGGTAGGGCCCCCTAATCAAGGTCATGTATCGATGCGTTTCGCTCGTCGAATTCCCGTCCCATCCCCCATTGAAAAATGACAATGGTCATTTTTCAAATCAGTTGATGTTTGATCGCGATTGGGGTGTGTTAGGATTTTGTTTGTGTTTGTCTTTATTTTTCACGAAGTGTTCATGAGTACCTTTTCATTGTGAAAATTGAATAGGTGGTGGCTAGCATATGGGTAGGGTCGAAGGTTTGACTGATGTTAAAAGTAGACCTTACAATTGAATTGACCTTGCCTTAAAAAGTTATAGGAAAATTAAACCTACTAATAATACTTAAAGACACATCAACAACCATGTTAAGTTGTGCACCGAATACCTACAATTGTGGATATTTTTAAATATGGATGTGAATAGTGTGAATAGGTGGGTACCTACGTAAATCATTTTTGTAGTTAGGTACATACGTACCTAAGCCTGATTTTTATCTTTACCACACGCCTACATTCACATTTTTTTATGATCAATCAGTTCAAAGCCTATCATTGGGATAGGACACGCAATAAATGTAACACACACATTCGTACCGTAGGTATCTAGGTGTATGTCGTGGTGACGGGTCATTGAACTTGCGCATTTGAATATGAAATATTAATATTGCTGTAATTAATTTCGTAGTAAGTCCGATTTTTTTAATATTTTTTACTGATTTAGTTATATATTCAGGATGTCCAGGTAAAATATCGTGCACTAATTTGAAAAGACCTTTTATATGTATATTGCTTGTCACATGAGTGGCATATAAATACTGTCATAAACACCCCACATAAACATAATTGTTTCTTTTTATCAATATGACACAATTTGAATGTATGACAGGGCTCTAGATTTAACAATGTCTATTTGTTTTAAATTATTTTAACTTTTTTATTAACACAAATGTTTAGTTTTTCACATACATATAAGCAAGCTGAGCTCAGTAATTATAGGATACCACCAATACCAAATGTAGAAAGTATAGAAATAATTTATCACTTTCTTTTCTCCATGTATTTTAGCACTAGCTTTAATATAGTGGCTTGTAGATTATTTGAGTAATATATGGGGTACAAATACCAAGGAACCTCAATTTTGAGTTTTAAAAATGTTCAAACATTAGTCGTAATGTTCATAGTTTTAAAAAGAGTTAGCTATAATGTTTTTTTGCTTCGACTGGGGCAGGGTTGATGGTGGCCCTTGACGGGGTGCACTTGCTATCGGACCACACGGGGCGGGCCTCGGGAGAGGCGTTTGTATACTTCGTTGACAAGGAGAGCGCACAAGAGGCTCTCAAAAGGGACAAAGAGAAAATAGGACACAGGTGGGGGGCAAGTTATTTAATTGTGGTATGCCATACTACTGATATTTGGCAATGTGGCACAAGATTAAGTATATGTTGATACACTTTGTTGTTAAAAATAAAAGCAAATATTCTTAAAGATTGGTTAAAAAAATGTGTGATATGTGATTTTAAAATCACAATTTTATTCTATTGTGGCCGAGACAAGTATATAGAGGGTACAAGTTACGGATTGGATTGAAATATTATCAGAAAAATAAATTTAATGTCTTCAAAATTTTAAGTAACTAATTTCTGTATTTACTTAACTGTACATAGTACACCAAAAGCATATGAATTTGGTTTCAAATACAGGTAATTCTTTTACAATATTCACCTCTTTAATGGCATTAATGTTGTCACTTTGAATATCACTACTATTGATATATGTTTTTAATTTTTGAGTTAAATATTGTGTGAAGTAACATAGTTTTAATTATTCAGTTTTCAAGACAATGTTAATCACAATATTCGTTTTGGGTTTTTGCTTTGATTGATATTTGTCCAAGCTACTGAAGTTGTGAAAAATTGTTAATTTTAAATGAAAAGCTAAAAACGTTTGTTACCATTTTAATACTGTTTTTTAATCAAATTCTGGTTAAAAGAAACCGATAGGTATTGACATATGTTTCTTAATGTTTGAGTTGAATATACGTCTTCATATTAACTTGTTTAGGGTTTTATCTACTCAACATTCATCAGAATACCTACCTGATATGGCAACTATTACTTACTAAGACTATTAATTATAATTTTTGTTAACTTTAAGACAAAAATAAACAATATTAATATCACAGCTAAGTATGTAGGAAGTAGAAGCCATTTTTTTACATCAACATTGCCAAATATCAAAATCAAGCAGACCACAATACCTTCAGTTTAATGGTGTAGAGGGTTTTCTTGGGACCCATTTAAAAATCCAGAACTGTGATTTAAAATTAGTAATAAGATGATCAATTGGGCATTACTTCCTAGATTTCCATTACTATTTAATTTCCTTCAAAATTATTGTCTTAATATTTATGTTTTGAGTATTGTAATGGATTAAATCATACAATTGTATTAGTTGTGAGGGACATTAAAATTCAATTACAATTAAAGTTGAATTACTTAGTTTTGTCTCAGTTGCATATAAATATAACATTTATTAAGTCATTAGTTATTCGTCGCGGCTTTGTTCATGTAAGCTACTGTTTGGTGTATGCTTTTTTAATAAAAATACATGGGAGACTTTATAGACTCATGGACTTAAGATTTTTTGTTTAGAAAACTTTTTTTCGCAATATGTTATTAGTATGTATAATTTTGTATGTTTTAAGTACAATACTGTTACACTTAGGTTGATAAAAATAGACATTTCAATAAATTTTAATGTAAATAAATCTCATGTGGGAATCCGCTATAGTTTTCCTCTCCACGGTATCTTTGTGCAAATCAACTATGTGATCATAGTAAAAGCCGATACTTTTTTTTTTATTACATTGGAAGGCAAACAAGCAGACGGATTTCCTGATGGTAAGAAATTCCCGCCGCCTAGAGACACCAAAGGTGGTAATGGTGCGTTGCCAACCACAAGCCGGGATGTTAGGCCTCGAGCAAAAGTGAGTTTACCGGCTACCTTACCCTCCGAACCGCAACACGTCATGACGTTATGGCGGCAGGAATAGGTAAGGCGGTGGTACCAATCCGGGTGAGTCGCTGCGAAACTCTACCACCTAGTCAGATGTCACGGTGTTAGTGACGGCAAGCCTATGCTCGCCTTTTACGAGCTGCCTGGCACAGGAAGGCAGATGGTCTATTCTACAAAGGAGCCCGGACCAACACGGGGGAAATATATATAATCTTATATAATCTCTGTCTGTCTCCCACTCTGTCTTACCAATATGTAACTACTGATAACATGGAGCAGTATTCCATTGGAAGCATTCCAATCAAGTAGAAGATTTTAGAATTATGTAGATGTATCACAAGTACACTTTGTGTGGTTTAGTTGAAATAAATTATTATTGTATTCTGTTGATAAATGGCAATTGTCGAGTTGCCAGATATGCCAGTATTGGCTATCACCCATAATACATAGAAAAAAACACAATTGCTTATATATACTGACAATGTTTCTTCTTCTTTTTTGAATATGGTTTCTAATCGCTATAATTAGCCAATGTCAGGTATAGGACCATCACACGCTATGTATTTTACTTCCGGTCTAACTCAACAAAAACACGCCGTTGTTGTTTTGCCAGTGTAGAAAATTTAGATAGAGGTAATGCTTGGTTGATCATTTAATGGTACATTTCGTAAAAATTTCTTACATATGAATGTAATTGATATTTGTATTTAAAAGTAAAAAATCACAGTATCTGATGTTGGAGGTGTTTGAATTAATAAATTCGGGAAAATTAGTTAAGGGCTTTAATAAGATGTTAAATAGATCATAGACATGTTGCAATTTTTTCCTAGCAACCAGCGACTATATTAATTTTAAAATTATTGAACTCAAGTCGCTGATAAAAAATATAGTTGTTTTATACATGTATAATAAGATATGTCATCAGTAAACAGATTGACAAAATTTTCTGTATAATCTTTTCCTTTAAAGCATATTAGTAACAGTGAGATAGGAATATTTCACAACAACATCTACCAAATATTGAAAATCGGTTAAGCACTTTTCTGTTGCACTTCAACAAGTAATGAATTAAAAATATATTTTCTAAGTGTTATAGGACAAGCTTGCCAAATTTGTTTTATACATCTTTAATGTACTGACAAAGTTGTTTAACACCTTTGTTAATTTGTATGGATCTTTATTAAAAACCCAAAAATAAAAACATTAGAAAACACCAAACAAGTTCGTCTATGATCTATTATAATGTCACATCAAAATTAGTAGCAATAGTTATTCGTGATTGGTTATTGAGTTGTCAAAGGTTGGGCGTACAAGGGGCGAGGGGAGTGCGGAGGGGCGGCGGGGTGACGAAGAGGATCCGGTAGCTGTGGTACCGAATGTTAAAATCTATTGGGAAGATGAAGATGTTCTATAATAGCTTATACGTTTTTATATTAAGTAAAATTTGACATATAGACTTTCGTCTATGTCTATGTGTAAAATTTTTATAACTTTAACAAGATTGTGCTCTAAGATTCCAACATATTTTAAGACACCAGTAACCAGGGCCCAGATACACTTACCTTAAAAAGGTGTTCAAGTGGGTTTCTTTTCTTGCACGGTTGAAATTCAGAAAAGCCATTTGAGGCAATATAGTTTTTATGAATAAGCCTTTTGTTTATTACAATACAATACAATACAATAACTCTTTATTGTGCACCAAATACAGATAAATTACAAATACATCAAATAAAACTTAAATTATAAGATACACAAAGGCGGCCTTATCGCCAAATCAGCGATCTCTTCCAGGCAACCCATGTATGGAACAAGATTTAACAGAATACTGTGTAATGGTGCTCTTAAAAATATAAAAATGCATCTACTAATAGATAAAATAAATCATCCTAAAAGCAGAAACCTGTTTTAATTATAGGTATTAGAATTTAGAACGAGCAATATAAGTATTGATCACAGTGAACGCAGAAAGTGACGCTTTAACATACTTTTGAAAATATTAATATTTGGAGCTCTCCTGATATCTATGGGAAGAGAATTCCAAAGCCTCACTGCTTGCGAGGTAAAAGAGCGGCTATAGTAGTAAGTGTTACGAGAGGGAACTTGAAGAGTAAAATTATCACTGGACCTGAGAAATTTTACTTCACTGTTACAGAACTTAAATCTCTCCTTTAAATAATTAGGCGCAAATGGATCAAAGAGAATAGAGTATAGAAGAGACAGGATATGGCAGTTCCGGCGAACATTAATAGGCAACCACTTGAGCTTAGCACGAAATTCGGAAACGTGATCATATTTACGCAATGAAAATATGAATCTAATACAAAGATTTTGAAGACGCTCGAGTTTATTTATTTGCTCAACTGTAAGATTTACATAACTAGCGTCAGCATAATCTAAGATTGAAAGTAGCAGGGAATCAGCAAGCATAATCTTGGTAGGAATCGGGAGCAAAAAGCGAAGACGTTTCAACGAATTCCAAGCACAAAAAATTTTCCTACTGACCTCCTGTAGTTGCTTCGTCCAAGAAAGGGTATTATCGATAAAAACACCTAAGTTCTTAACGTAGTTACTATATGGGATAATAACATTATTCAATTTAACAGGGGGTACACTAGACCAATTTATCTTATTAATAAGTCCGGGGCTACCAATAATAATGACCTGAGTCTTGATGGGATTAAGTTTAAGACCAAAAGATTTACTCCACTTTTCGATACTGACCAGATCATTATTAACAACAGTAATAGCATTGTCAAGTTCCGAGAGGCGAGAGTGGGTGTAAATTTGAAGATCGTCTGCATAAAGGCGGAAGTGGGAGGATAAGAACAGAGTTACAGAATTGATGAATGATGTGAATAGGAGAGGTGACAAAACGCCACCTTGAGGCACACCACTAGTAAGAATGGACCAAGATGACATAACTTCTGCCGCTTGAACAAATTGTGTTCGTCCCTGTAGATAACTGCGAAACCAATTAACAGAAGCAGGAGATAAATTGAAAGTTTGTAATACTTCCAGTAGCACGTCGTGATCCACAGAGTTGAAGGCGTTTTTCTAAAGTCAAGCAAAAATTCTATTTCTATTACGATTTATTTAACTCTAAACCCCTTCAGATTATTTTTCGGTGTTTGTTATTAAAGAATACGGTTAGGATTTACTATAAAGAAACGCAACTAAGCCATTAGTTTGAATATTCATGTTAACCCAAATTTAACGATAAAATAAATAACTCAACAAAATCCATTTAAAAATCCTTTCAAAGTTTAATAACTTAACTACTTTGCTTAACCAGGCTTAACAAAACAAAGAGAAGATTGTAATGGTTAAGCCAGCCAAAGATTAACACAAATAAACGATTGGATTCGTGAACATCTTAAGGGGTCGTCCATTAATGTCTTGAGGCTCGAAGGTTTGGGAGAGGAGGTTAGACAAAAATCGCAAAGTATCAAGAGGGAAGAGAAGTGTAGTTAAATGTTACCTCTATTTATTTTAATTGAAAAGCGCGATTTAGAAGTAGCAAATATCAAGTCTAGTATTATTGAAAAAAAAATTAAGTACATACAATTATTTAATTTTTCTCTTGGTTACAAAATCAACCTGTATATTATACGTGATTTTCTATGCTCAAACCTCATGTATCACCAAGGGAACCCTTCCCCTTCAACTTCAAGGTCTAGAACATTCTGAAAAACACGATGTGAATGATGGCCGGGGAGGCAATCTTTCACAGGGTGAATCACATGTTGTCATCATTCAAGATAACCAAATAAACAGATTTTCCGAAGCCTGCCAGTAAAATGTGTGAGGTCTAGTCATTGATTACCTCTTAACATAGGAAGAGCAGCCTGCTTGTTTGATTTCCTATAACATGAAAGAAAAGTAGTTAGTCTGATAATAGAGTTTAATGTTTTTACTTTACTATCTTTGTAGATTACACTTTTATTCAATATATAGTTTGATGTTTGAGTTTTATTAGGTGTCTACATCCTTTTCTCCTTAAAACTGTTCACATTGATAATGTTGTTCTTATATCTATATACAAATGTCTTAGCCCTTTGTCAGAAAAAAAATATTTTGACCGAAATGCAAGTTTTAATAAGTTTTGCTGTAATTATTACTTGTGTGCTTATATTAGATTATAATGATATATGCCTATCTATTTACATGTTATATAAACTCAATTATACTATTACTACGTAATTTATTTACTTGTACACTATGTACATAGTCTGGACTTGGTTTAAAGTCGTTTTAATAATTTATTTTATAACACAAAACTATTACTACTTCTTTTTGTTACTATATTTATTAGACTCAAAGTAAAATACTTGAAATAAATTAATTTAATTAAACAAATTACACAAATTTATTTAACGCTTATAATGCAAATGTACTTGGGATGTTAATAATTATAATAATATGTTAAAAGAAATTTAATAAACACCCAGACTCAGAAACACTTAACATATGTGTTTCCCACACAAATGTTAGTTACTGTCATTGATCAAGCTGGAGTTTTGGAGAAAATGTATGTTCGGCATAGTCAACATTCTTTCTACTAAACTGGGTGTCTAAAATTATATCTCTGTTTTTTCCACAACACTGGGTGTCTTAAGATTACATGTCTGTAAAAAAAAATTGATAATAGATATTTTTCTTTCCTTTTCCAACTTTTTAGTTTCGTGTATAATTTCGTTGATTTGTATCCGAATTTCTCGGTTCCTTCAATATTGTTGCAGTGTTTATTAAGTTCTAGCTTTGATTATTTTTTCTTAATGTAAATAAGCTTTCGATTTTATTGAATGTCAATCTGCAATTTTTCTGCCTCAGGGATACTCGCATTTTACTTTCCATAATGTTTAACATTTAAAAAGTTTTAACCATATGGCTTTTAATTTTTAATATCTTTTTTAGTTTTTTTCTTAGATACTGTATTTATATTATGTTCCTGAAAACAATTGTCGAAAGTTTGACCGAAATACTTAATTATTTATCTACAAATAAGTAATTATTTATTAAGGACACCAAAACTTAAAAGTAACACAACACTTTAAATTAATCCAACTGCAATAATTAACATAAAGATATCTGGACATCTAACAAAGTGTGGTCACGAACATACTATTTGTAAAAAATAGTGATTATTACTAATCAAGTACTTGCATAAATACTTAAAAAAATCAGGCTAATCGTCGTCGTAATCTGACTGCAACAATAACATAAAGATAAATATCTGGAAATCTAACAAAGTGTGGTCATAAACCTATTATTTAAAAAAAATAGTGATTATTACTAATCAAGTATTTAAATAAATACTTCAAAAATCAGGTTAATCGTCGTAGTTAATGTTGTAAATATTTACAATTAATATCAGAAATAGCAACACGTAACGCTAGTTGTATGTAATTATCAATATCAACTGTTTTCAGATACATTGAAATTTTCCTAAGTTCTCCGGATGAAGTGCGCGCCTATGGTGCCCGTATGGAAGGTGGCGGGTTCAAATCCAACCGCGGCTATCGTCCTACGCCGTACGATCGCAATGACAGGTTCGGGGGGCGATTTGCTGGCAGAGGTCGTGGATCTTTTGGAAGAGGTAATTCATGGAGTTATTTAAAATGAGGATTAGTATGTTCTATTCTAAAATCTTAATTATATAATTCTTATTTTTAAGTAGCTGTTCCGGCGAAATTTGTTCCACTCGTTGATTTTGTATTGATAGAATTCCTTATTTCCTCGCAGTCGAATGGAATAAAAGTACTCTTTGTTAGTCTCCTGGTTCTAAGCTACCTCTCCACCAATTTTCAGCTAAATCGGTTTAGCCGTTCTTAAGTTATAAACAGTGAAACTAATACGACTTTATTTTATATGTATAGATAGATGTTTTTGGTGATACATTTAATTTTCATAAATAAAAATGAATGTATGAAAATAAAGGAAGAAATGTGTCGCAGGCGGCGGTCTGGGCAGTATGGGG
>NJDD01000019.1:192712-222711 GCA_002245505.1 Calephelis nemesis
CTAAGTACACCTGATTTAGTCCTGCACTCATTTGGAAACATCGATTTTAGTATGGACTTTTATGTCTTGAGATGTAGACTGAAGCACCGCGAGCTCACAGTGAGGCCACAGGCCGAACTTTGAGCACAAGGTGCTACTCGCGAGCTGCTTGCAGCTCGCGCAGCACGCGATATTAGTAGCTTGAATGAGTTTGAACTCTAAACACACTTGAATAAGTCCTGCACTCATTTGGAAACATCGATTTTAGTATGGACCTTGATGTCTTGAGATGCAGACTGAAGCACCGCGAGCTCACAGTGAGGCCGCAGGCCGAACTGTGAGCACAAGGTGCTATTCGCGAGCTGCTTGCAGCTCGCGCAGCACGCGATATGAGTAGTTTGAATGAGTTTGAACTCTAAGTACACTTGAATAAGTCCCTTCAAGCGAAAAAAGACTTCACCATCCCTTACTTTTATGGTGGCATTTTGCGAAATTCTATATGGAGAATGCACCTGTGGGAAATATAGATTTGAGTGTCGACTTCAATGTCTAAAGGGTGTTGCCTGAAGCACCGCGAGCTCACAGTGAGGCCGCAGGCCGAACTGTGAGCGCAAGGTGCTCCTCGCGTGCTGCTCGCAGCTCGCGCATCACGCGACATGTGTAGTTTGACAGAGATTGAGCTCAACCTACTACTAATAACCTCCTTTCAAGCAAACACAACTCTTCACCATTCTTTCCTCAAAGAAAATAAAATTAAAAGTGTAACAAAAACGGGCCACACTGGACAACAGTCTACATGGGCGGCGGATCACACGCGGGCTGCTCGCAGCCCGCGCCGCGCGAAATACTAGTTAATATATATATACGTAGGTATAGGGTTATTTTTGAATCTTCATTTCATGCAAATTGGAAAAGGATGTTTATCATTTTGTGCTCTAGAACACAACACTAGCGATTGTTCACATTTAGTTAAAAAAAATAATGAATCCGATATCATAAATTGTTGTTTACTAGATGCACCCGCGGCTTTGCTCGCGTGGCAGTTATTAGGTATATTAATTGATTATAGCCCATTAGTAAAACTTTTATACAAACTTTAGACCCATTTTTCACCCCCTTAGGGGTAGAATTACCAGAAACGATTAAATACGTATCAGATCATTTTTAATAAGTAGCCCAAAAATAGTTTCATGTTTCTTACTTAAAAAATTAGGATTTTTCATACAAATTTTCTGCCTCTTTTTCACCCCCTTATAAGTAGAATTTCTAGAAACGCTAATTTACGTATCTACTCATTTTTAATAAGTAGCCCAAAAATAAAGTTTCATATTTCTGACTTAAAAAATGACGGTCTTCCATACAAACTTTCAACTCCTATTTCACCCCCTTAGGGGAAGAGTTTCCGAAATTACGCTCTTAGTGTGTGTCCACTCAATAAACCCTACTCACCAAATTTCATGGCTGTAACTCCTAACAGTTTTCGCTCAGCGATGATGAATCAGTCAGTTAGGACATGTTGTTTGCATAGAAATAGGAATATATAAAGTGAAACAATGTTCTTTAGCAAACTTAGTTGTATAAATACCGTTGAAGTCGACATATAACATAACAACATCTCTTTGTCTCTTTTAACAAATGGTGATATTATGTACGCCGAAAGAGATAACGTCATTTTTGTCTATGCTAATTTTGGCGTCGATTAAAAGTGACGTCATGACAGTTCTCATGTTTGCCAAGAATCCATATTTAGTGTTCAATTTTTATAGTGATGTACTATTAAAATTGTCGATATTTTATTTCACGTTCCCAGAAAAGAATATTTGGACTAGATAAGAACGTATACCATTGGCACTGAAAATATCAATCACAGTCTAGCTTAATAAGAATTCTTTCAAGTGCTCTCTTATAAGTAAAGAAATCTTGTAATAAATATAAAGAGTTAACTTGTATTAAGATTATTATTTGCACGCCACAATATAAAAAAATCGTGCTCGCGAAAAGTAAACAAATGTTTCGTTTAATTACATTTCCCTATTTAGGTATAAGCCAACTGAGTAGCATAAAGTAAGTAAGGTGATAATTTCGATTTCTTTCGGTAGGTAAATAATAATTCTTATCTATTTGCCTAAACTTAACTGTCACTCGTCACTAATAGATCATGTATCGATATCGGTACTCTACTTTTTCTGGACAGCCTTATAATGTCAAAATGGCAGCCATGTTTAGTAGCCGACGGCAGGCTTTTTTTGTAGGTATTTCATGTCCATATACTTAGAGGTCAATGGTTATTTGATGAGTAGAGATTATAAACTCTATGATTCCCTAGTATTGTGTTCAAGAGTACAAAGTGACATAGATCCGATTCCAATTTCCAGTTTGCATGATATCGAGATTCAAGTGTTACACTACTGATTTTTATTAGCGATTATTTTAGATAGGTATTTGAAATTGGTCATAAATTTTGTTTGTAGAGATTGTAACTAGGTGGATAAGTTCTTCGACAACTCGCCTATATTGGGAATAGAGCCTTATTTATTGCAGACTTGACGCCAGCAATACTTGACGCTGTTGCATTATCGATTGATACTTAGTTTTACCGGTAAACAATAATGTTTATAACTTAAACATTTTGTTAATAGACGACAATGACTGTGATTTCAAACAGCACAATACCACTTGGGAACCCTCAAAAAAGAGCATAATTGATACTCCTTTTTAGTTTTGGCGCCATCGAGAGAAAAGATGGTCGAATTATTTTTTCATAGTTATTGAATTTCGTGTTGATATTGAGTGAAATTAGTCAATTTTGGTGGCATTTTGTACAATTTTGTTCAGTGAAAGTGCACAAAAGAAATAATCATGAAGAAATTAGCGTATCATGTATTTCCTCGTTGCCGCCAAATCTCCTTATATGAGCTTGTGTAATGAGGCCGTCGCTTTACCCAAGAGCCTGACATGACTTACTGACGACTTATGACTGATGACTAATTATAATTGATCAAAATTGATATAAAATTTGATGCAAATTTCTACTTGAGGAATATCAAAATACTAACGTGAAGGCCAAAACTTGAAGAAAGAAAAAGGAAGAAACTCCTTTTGCGGATGTCTGGGCGGCGGTGATCACCTGTCAACAGGCGACCCACGTGCTTTGCTCCTTTTATCAAAAACTTTCATAATTAATAAATTAAAATATTTACTTAAAAAATACTTTCTTAAAAATATTACATCAGAGCTAGTTTTTCAGTCGCTGCTTACAGTGAACGGGGATTCCTACTGATTCACTGGGAAGTCCCACTCCAACGAGTGTTAATGTTATTGCCTATTTTTTTAAATAGCGATAAATATTTTTTTGAAATACTAAGTTTGTTATATTGATGGATTTTTGTTTTTCGTATTTTTTTAAATTATTAACGTTGGAAGTTAACTAGATAGATTTTGAGCATTTTGTTAACTTTTGCAGGAATAGGGATCCATACTCATATTATGCAGGTGAAAGTCTGTCTGTCTGTTGCCCTTTCACGGCTAAACCGCTGAACCGATTTTAATTAAATTTGATATGCATATAGCTAAAAACTCGAATAATAAATAAATATCTTTCGGGCTGTTTTTTTTTTAATTAGGACAATAATAAGGGATGAAAGCTAATCCGCTAAACCGAAAAATTTTTTATTAAACACTGTCCCATTCTAACCTCATCCCTAAAGGTCAAAAGGGTCCTGTGAAAGAGCGCAACAACTAAGACACCGACAGTTAGTAACTGAGTTCCAACTCTTGTTCCCTAGTGGTCCTCTACTAGGGATAAATTTACCATGATCACTTTTTCTGACACCTATCTTTTGTATGCCGTGTTTGAGATTGCCTCCATAGGTTTCAAATTCAGCGATAAAATTAATAGCATCTAGTTTAGTGAAGTGCTATAATATATCTTTGGTTAGTTACAGAAGATGGTGTTTTTGTTATTATTTACTTATTACTTTATTTTGATGTGGTGTTTCGTGTCTCCTGGGCAGAATATGCCACCTGCCTTCCCGACAGACAGCCTGTAAGGGACGAGCAAAGGTGAAATGTGTCTTTACCAACAAGAACACTCGTGGTAAAGTATCGTGCTACTACTTGTCCACTTAGTTATCCATAACATCTATTTCTGATGCTGTAATTACTGTCATGTTCCGATCTGGAGGGTGGGGTGACCGGTAGATTTGCACAATAATTGACCTAACACCTCTGCCATAAGACAGCGCTGCACCTATAACATCTTATCTATCTATCTATCTATCTAAGACTTATTTTTTTTAATGAGTCGTGTGAAAAACAAGCTGACGGACTTTCTGAGGGTCAGCCAGTAAGGTAGACATCAAATGTCTACCTTACTGGCTGACCCTCAGGTAGGTATTACCTACCTACCTGAAGTCTCTTGCGTAATTTTGTGTATCGGCTAACCCTCCAAACTTGAACACAACAGTGGAGCACTGAGGCCAGTGCCAGTGGGAATAGGTAAGACACTGGTGATATCCCATCTGTTCCAAAACTTTATCACCTAGTTATTGTCACGGTATTATTGACAAACGCTATTTGGTAGGGAAGCTGTTGGTCATTTTTTAAGAAGCCTGGGACCAACACGGAGTAAACTGCGCTTATTTGTCACTAACACCCACTATTCCCCCGTGTTTGTCCGGGCTCCTTTGTAGAATAGACCATCTGCCTACTTGTGCCAGGCAGGTCGTAAAAGGCGAGCATAGGCTTGCCGTCACTAACACCGTGACATCTGACTAGGTGGTAGAGTTTCGCAGCGACTCACCCAAATTTGTACCACCGCCTTACCTAATCCTACCGCCATAACGTCATGACGTGTTCCGGTTCGGAGGGTAAGGTAGCTTGTTAACTTACTTTTGCTCGAGGCTTAACATCCCGGCCTCTGGTTGGCAAAGCATCATTACCACCTTTGGTGTCTCTAGGCGGCGGGAATTTCTTACCATCCAGGAAATCCGTCTGCTTGTTTGCCTTCCAATGTTATAAAAAAAAACACAGTTTGACTAGATTGTGGAAATGTGCAACGTCTCTATTGGTCTATGGTCCGAACCAAAGTCGACCTTCATTGAACATTAAGACAACATTGAATTATTAAGATTAAACATATTCTGTATGTAATAAATTTAGTATAATATGTATTATAAAATATTTTAATATTGGGTTGCCTTCAAAAAAATTTTGGAAAGACTATCTTTAAATATTTTTTCGCCCCCGACACAAAACGACGGGTCTGTGATAAGTTTGATGTGTGTGTGTACGTGTGTATGTATATGTGTGTGTGACCTGTGTGGGTAAGTATAGGTACTAAATTTATTATGAGTATGTTTGATTCTTTTGTAAGCTAAGTCAGCTAAGCGAAGGTCAATTTAGGTTCGGCTCTTCTACTATTCCAGGTTCAGGCTTCCTCGATTGAGGGCTGTAAAGCAATCGTTACTGTAATTTTCTAATAGAAGTCAGAGTGAGAGTGGCTAATATTTATTACTATAGGGTGGTTTTTTTAGCCTTCTATAAAAACGAAATTTTTATTTTTAAAAACCATAAAAATTATACTTCAAATGAATTCACCTCCGCACTGAAGTTAGTCTTTAAAACCCTTGAGTGGTCAACCTTATATTTGTTGGATGAACGTCAGATTTGGTGGTGGTGTCAATTTAAATATCACCATTACAGCACCCACCACATAATGCTGTACAGCTCTACATACGTTGTCTTTGAAGCCGAAGCATTCTGAATCGATTTCAGCAGTTAAGTTACTGATGACAAGTGCTTAGTATTTGCTCATTACAACTTAGAGATAAGGTACTACTACTATTTAAATTGTACGCTTGGGCTATAATAGTCAAGTTTCGGAAATCCGAATGTATTTTAAAGATATCTATATAGGCAAAGAGTATATAAATGCTACATAATAAGAGGAGGGACTTCCATAGATACGAGTACATAGCAAACCCGAATTTGTACAAAGTTTACTTGAAAAAGTATAACCCGTATAATTTAAAAGTAAGTCTAAAGGCATTCAGATATTAGGCAACTAGTATCATATGATTAAGGCGAATAAAAAACATAGCAAACTTTTTATTTAATTTTTTGATGTGAAAGTTGCGCCAAACTGTATATAGATTTGTTATTACATATAATTAATAATTTCGCTTAAATTTAGATTACGTCAGCCAATTTAAAAATAAAAGTAAGTGTAAAAACAGTAAAATGTGTAGGTAAAGCCGAGGCGCATAATTTAAATAGTATCTAGTACTGTAATTCATTTTTATGTATTTTAGATCTGCTGCCCTGTGATGCTGCACACGACAGCTGTACTAGACGAGTATAGATGTAAACAAATTTATTGTCATTTCATTTGGAAATATAAAAATAGCGAATTATATCAAGAGTTTTGAAATACGCAACAAAGTCAAACATTTCGGCATTTGTCATCAATAATTAAAAATTATCTAATAACTTATTGTAAGTAGCGAAGATTATTTATTTATTATTTTTCATTTGTATCTAGTAATTAATAGTAAGATAAGAATAAGAATTTTGAATATATTTTACAAAAATTATTGTGACGTGTCTATATTAATCTAAAAACTACCACTGGATTGGAACGCGGCCACTTACTGAAAAGAAACTCAGCGAGGTTTTTCTTTTTTCTACATACATACATACATACATAGCTTCACGCCAAGTCCCTTACGTGGTAGGCAGAGAGTATCGAGTGCAAGACCTCACGATCTTGACAATCTGTCTGGCTTCCTTCACATTCATTACCCTTTTCATACAAACACGCCGGTTTCGGAGACTCTTGACATCGCCCTTGGATAATATCCGAGTGATCTGATCGTGGAATGTCAACCTTGGTCTGTCTGGGTAAGTACCTACTTCCATCCACATACGCATTGTATATCTGATTTTTCAATCTTTTATCTGTCCTTCTTTCCACATGACCGAATCAGCGGAGCACGCCATTTCGCATTTTAACACCAATACTTTAATCCCACTTTTTCTCGGATCTTTTTTCTTATAAATCTTATTTACAAAATATAATAACATGAATAGATTTTAATTCTGTCTTCTAAATTTTCTAAAATGGTATAATAACCCTTACCACACAACTTAAATTTAATACATATTTAAATTTATTTAATGGCAAAGTCTTTAGTATGCTCGGGAAGGTTGGCGCATGAAAAATTATAAGTTTATAAAAAAGTAGTAGTGTTTTGTAGAAATATGTAAAACTTATAAGGCAAATGTCGACAAACTCGTTAGTAATGTCTTGTAGTGTTTACAAGTAACATCGCAATAGCTCGTGTCAACGTCCTATGACAAAGTACACAAACACCTTCGCGCCATCTCGACGAGAGGCAGCCACCAATAAAAACGGGCTCCCAAATAAATCATGGGCAATCATTAGTGGGGTCCTTATGGGGTGGGCGCAATTCAAAGGCGGTCGAGTTTTCTGAACGGAATAATACATATCTATTCTCAATGCACTTTAGTACTTTTAGACCACAAGAATGTGACAAAAATCGTTTGGTACATGTACTAATCTAGATAGCAGCGAGACTGAAAAAAACGTAAAGGCTTTTTCTTCGGACTTCTTGTAATAGCAGGAACGTCATTACCGACGAGCGTAGGTATTAAAGTTAATACGCTAAGGAGCCCTCACGTTTTTTTTATATAAAATTTAAGTAAACATACTTCAATTTGTGTTTTCTTTTTTAAACTTGGGAACTACTTAACAACGAGTTCACAAAAACGAGGAGGTTCTCAATTCGGCCGGTATGTTTTTTTTATGTATGTACACCGATTTCTCCGCGGTTCCTGAACCGATTTAGGTACGTAGTTATTTTTTACTAAACAGTGTCTAAATTTGGATTCTCAACCACGCAATAACACGCTGACACGTCGTCATCCACGTGTACCATGATATTGTTGGATGTCGATTAGACGATTAGACGTTTCTAGGTTATATTTTATAGCTATGTTAAATTTACAGCCTCGGTTGTTTTTAATGGAACTGAGTTTTAATGGAATACTATTATAAATCTAACTTTTTCACTAAACAACTTAGTGTATCGTACATTATTCGGAAGGCTGCGAGTTTTACCAAAATTAAATTACAATCGCGTCGTCGTATTCGCCGTAATCGCGTCAAACGATTAGATAATTTGTAATTAAGATATCCTGGCCCCAAAATAACGACATAACTATGTCTTCTTAAGGTCATGGTTGTCCCATCAAGTCGTGAGCTAGTTCGCTTTCTTACCCCATAAAAAATCGCGTGTAGCTTGTGTCACAGACCGGGGACAGGTTTCGGACGGCGGGGCGCCTGGAGCCGGCGGCGGTCGGTCGCGGCGCCGCGGCTCCCGCTCACAAATAAGCCGGCGCCCCGTCCGCCCCAGCTTACTCACTGTCGCCACCGCACTCGCAGGACCTAGGCCGCCGGTCGCCACTCACCATTTTTTAATGACTGGCTACCTTCTATCCAAACTGAGGATCCTGGCTTATGACCCCCAAATATTTGAAACCGTTGGACTTTAAATAAGGACAGTGGTGACCTAAATTAGACGAACCCAGTGAGATTCGGTTGTGACAAACCCGCAAAGTTTGACCTAGGTCAAAGTAAAATATTAGAACCCACTAATAGAACAAAAAGGTCTCTACTTGATCCATAAAGAGAGTTTTGGTTTTGACTTTATTCTAAATTAGGTAGATCATTTTTCACTGCTTGACGAGGCTGTTTGTTTACTTATGAAACCTTTCAGAGCCTTTAATCCATGTATTTTTTTATGGTTGGGGAAGGTAAACAAGCAGACGGATTTCCTGATGGTAAGAAATTCACGCCGCTTACAAACACCAAAGGTGGTAATGGTGCGTTACCAACCTGAGGCCGGTTTGGAGGGTAAGGTAGCCGGTGAACTTACTTTTGCTCGAGGCCCAACTTCCCGATCTCAGGTTGGCAACGCACCATTACCATTTTCGGTGTCTCTAGGCGACGGAATTTCTTACCGTCCGTCTGCTTGTTTGCCTTCCATTATAAATATAAAATAGTAAGCACTTTAAACCAGCCAAACTTTTAGAGCAATAACAATAAGTACCTAGGTATAGTAGTACTATTTAAATTATGCGCTTCGGCTATATTTGTCAAGCTTCGGAAATCTAAATGTATTTTAAAAATATATCTATGTAGAGTTGTTGCTACGTAATTAATCATTTCGCTTAAATTTAGATTAGGTCAACGAATTTAAAAATAAAAGTATAAAGTGTAAAGCTGAAGCGCATAATTTAAATAGTAGTAATGTATACATATAATAAATCTGTAGAAGGGTCAATTCTGTACATTGAAAATATTGAAAAAAATAATACCCCCGGTGTTACTGGATCGATATCAAACCCAAACATGTGATTAAAAAAATATTTGTCTGTCTGTATGTTCAGGCATCACGAGAAAACTAACGGTTCAATTTCGATGAAACTTGGTATAATTATACCTTATTATCCAGGGCGTAAAATAAGATACTTTTTATCTTGGAAAAATACCTAGAAAAAAAAATTAATTTTTCCGTTTTATCACGCGAAGGCCGACATCCGCGCAGACGGAGTCGCGGGCGGAAGCTAGTAGTTCATAAATGGATAAGTATTGACTATCATGTAAAATTTTTGTCAAAGGAAAAATAGGGATTAACACTTTTAGTATTATAACTCGTTTAATTCTAATGTTGGCAACTTTTGTGACAAACGAAACTAGACTTTTTAAGTTTTCTTTATCTTTTTTTGATAAATGCATACATTTTGGGTTATTTCACCTTGAAACTTTCAACTTTTTATTTGATAAATACAAACTGCTAATGCTGTTCTTTTAAACTTCAACCTCTAGGCCTCCTTCCCCTCCTGTTGACAACAAAGTTTAGGTCTATTTTAGCTCTACTGACAAGTTTCTGATAGCACACCCGACGGATGAAGATAGTGTTATAAGTTTGACATGGTGTGTGTCTGTCTTTGTGATTCTAACTTTTGATGGGATGGATGAATTTCTTGGACGGACAAATGGATGATAGGGTACGATACCAAAATACCCTTGTTTTGAGCATTGAGATACAAAATATAAAGCCAGATCTTCTATGTTATGTTTATTTTTAAATATTTTTAACATTTCCCATTCTTACAAACTTTCGGTCATAATACACCAGTTAATGGTTCCGGGGGGAGAACAACAGGTGTCCGAAAGTTTTTAAATGGCGCAAATGTCCTTGATTGAAATATGTCACGAAGTATTCTGCCATATTGTATTTGTTACGCGATAAATCGGCCAATTACGTACCGATTTTGAAGATTCTTTTTTAAAAAGGTAGGTCATGATTTTGAGGTGGATTGGATGTTAATAAAATCGAAAAAGTAATTAGTTATCAAATTGCGACGTGGTACCTACCTAATAAAAATGTTGGGGTCAGTTTTTGCAGTTTTAAAGAGCCGAACTATTACTGTTTCTACTTATTGATATAAAAAAGTATAGTATCTTCACGCCCATATCCCCGAAGAGGTAGGCAGAGGCACAACCAGGGCATCCACGACAAGCCGAAGACACTAAGTGCCACAATGTGCTAGGTGGCAAGCCTATCGCTAACCGGGCACACTTCCAATCCCAAGCAACATTTTTTAATTAGAAAATTGGAAGAACCTAATTTTCTTTATGTTGCCCGACCCGGGATCCGAACCCGGGACCTCATGCAGTCAAGTCCAACAACTGAACCGCTAGACCACGGAGGCGATTACTTTATTACTTATTGATATCGTCTTATAATATGTAGAATATATCATACTATAATAATAATATTATAAAGAGGAAAACTTTGTTTGTTTGTTTGGTTGTAATGAATAGGTTCAAAAACTACTGGAACGATTTTAAAAATTCTTTTACCATTATCCACGAGTGACAGGCTGTGTTTCATCCAAATCGGTATAGTAGAAGCCAAGTTACGCAGGCGAAGCTGCGTGAAACTGTTAGTATGTTAATAAGTTTGATATTTATATTTCAATTATTTTCAGAGAAATTTTAACTTCTACTCAGGTTACCTACTATTTGGTCTATTCCATTGAGACAAGCAACACCAATAAAAGCGGCGTGAGTTGCCCCGGGTCCCCTGAGTAGAACCGACTTTCTGAATGTCTGCCTGGCAGGTCGTAAATTGTTAGCATAGGTTTAATGGACGATAACCAACAAGACCACTGGTGGTAGAGTGCTGTGCAGCAACTTGCTCGGTTAGAGATCCACTGCATTAACTATTCCGAATAATGCCATTTTGCCGTTAGACTTGCACAATAGGTCTAATATAACGTCCTTTAGAGAGCGACGTCTATTTGACATCAATGGATCTTTGGCCATAGTTGCCTCTTACCAACAGGAGATTCATGTAGATTAAACTGTTGTATCACATTATAAATGTTATTTTTTTATGATATTGGAGTTCAGACAAGCAGACGGATTTCCTGATGGTAAGAGATTCACGGCGCCTAGAGACACCAAAGGTAGTAATAGTGCGTTGCCAACCAGAGGCCGGGATGTTAGGCCTCGAGCAAAAGTAAGTTTTTTTTTTTTTATAGAAGAGGAGGCAAACGAGCAGGTGGGTCACCTGATGGAAAGTGATCACCTCCGCCCACTAACATCCGCAACACCAGGAGTATCACAGATGCGTTGCCGACCTTTAAGGAATGAGTACGCTCTTTTCTTGAAGGTCCCATAAGTCATAATTGTTTGGGAATACCGCCCTCGGTAACTGATTCCACGAAGGTGTTATACGGGGTAAAAAATATCTTCGGAATCGCACAGTTGTAGATCGCCACGCATCGAGGTGATGGGCATAATACCTTAAACTCTGACGCGATGTCCGAAGGTGGAAATCAGCGGCTGGAATTAAACCAAACAACTCCTCAGAGCATTCCCCATGATAGATGCGGTAGAGAACACTGAGTGACCCAACATCTCTGCGCAATGTTAAGGAATCAAGCCGATTGGTAATTGCCCGCTCATTGACAATTCGAATTGCTCTACGTTGAATGCGGTCAAACGGAAGGAGCTGGTACTGTGGAGCCCCTGCCCAGACGTGAGAACAGTACTCCAAATGAGGCCGAATTTGCGCTTTATATAGTTGCAAGCGATGGGTCGGCTTGAAATACTGTCTCGATACCTTACCGTTTACCGGATACCTTACCCTCCAAACCGGAACACGTCATGTTATGGCGGCAGGAATAGGTAAGGCGGTGGTACCAATCCGGGTGAGTCGCTGCAACTCTACCACCTAGTCAGATGTAGGATGTTAAAAAATATTTTAACCTTTCGTTTGACAAATCTATGAGTGGTCTTGATTCCTGGTCCACGACCCTCATAACTCATAAGACGCTTTCTTACTGGTTTTACTATCCCGTAAACGTATTATTACATTGCATTTACTAATTATCTATCCCGGGAAACTTTGATCTATCCTTTAGTTTGGTTAAGAAACATTTAAATGTTGTTTTTCCTAGTTTGTGTTCTTTTTTCTAGTTTATTCGAAGTTTTCCCCATTTTCTTGTGTAAATTTACTATCCGACCCGGCGAACTTTATATTGCTTGACATTGACAGCTATTAACAGTTTGATTGGATAAAAGCATTATTTTTCTCATTTTCCTGCTGTTTTCCCGGGTTTTCTCTTCATAAGAACCCTATCCTGACAATAAACAACACAACAAAACAATAATTAGTACATTGGTCCATCCGATCAGTTGAGATGCGATGAAATGGGGATTCATTTTTATTTGTAAGACTAGCTGTCCCGGCGAACTTTGTTCCACTTTCATGGTTATATACAAAAACTTAAAACGTTGTTTTTCCTAGTATCTTTGCAACGTTCTCCTTCTTTTTTATCTTTTAAACCTTCCCTGGAATTCCACAAATAATTTAAAACTATAATTACCAAATCGGTTTAGTTAGATTGGTATTGGATAAGTGCCCGGTTGGCGATAGGCTTGCCGCCTATTATTATCACATTGGGGGACCTAGTGTCTTCGGCTAGTTGTGAATGCCTCGGTTGTGCCTCTGTCTTACACTTCGAGGATATGAGCGTGTAGATACTATTTTTTACTTTTTCATATACAGAGACTAATTGACACGGCAGACGTTATTCTGCTACTTTTTTTAATGTGTTTTTTTATTTTCACTACTATTTTACTTTCACTCCACTTTTTCAATTCAGTTTCACTATTATTATTCACCACTCCTAAGTGATTCTCGTATCACTTAGGAGTATGAAAAATAGATGGTAGCAAATGAAAATCGTTAAAGCTCGTTCGGAGGTGTACAGTAACTAACAATGTGACAAGAGAATTTTATTTTTAAAGATCATAATAAAATGTTTATTTATTTCTAATTCTGGATCAGTCTGACTAGTTCGTAAATTAGTCTATAATCTAGACCGTACCTAAAGCAAGAAACTGCTGAGAAAATTTCCTACAGGATCGATCATATTGTGGGACGTTTTGTATTCTGGTAATCGTGAATGCCCTGGTCATCTCTCTGCGTACGTTTGAAGATTGATTGCAATGAAGATACTTTTTTATCTTGGATGTAAATTGCAAAAATATGGTTTAGTATGCGGTATTTATTCCTGCCGTAATTAGTCGTTATAATTTTTGTGTTTTTAGGATAGGGCAAACTTACTGGTACTCTTGCGTAAGGTTAGATAATAGCGGATGATTTAGGTATATAAGGAGAGAGTCATTTTTATACACATAAGTATTTTGAATCTCAGACGAATTCTCTGACGGAAAGAAGCATTTATCGCCTACAGACATAAAAGATGATTTTAAATAAAAATAAGTTACACAAGTTGAACCTAACTCCAAAGTGATCAAATGGTATGCTTGTGTTATGTCAACGATTCTAATTTACAGAAATACTTAAATAGATATCAGAACACATATTTTAATAAACACCCAAATCTGGAAATGCAGAAATCTACATGTACATCACACAATTGCCTGTCCCCGTCGGGAATCGAACCGGAGCCTTGCGGTTGGTAGGTTGAGTTAGGCGTGTACTCTAGCCACTCGAGATCTCAATTAGTTGCGAGTTCTCATCAAGAAGTAACGTTCCCTTTCCGCGTAATGTTACCGTCTATATTTCAGAAAAATCAATTTATTTTTGGGGTTTGACGGAAGAAAACTCTATTCTTAGTGATAAGCCACAATTTATTCATCTACGTATATATTATGTATGGTGGCCTCGTTCGTCTAGGAGTTAGCTAAATTGACTATACTGATTAGTAAGGCTCGGGTTCGATTCCCGACGGGCGCAGGCACTTGTGTGGTGAACATCTAGATGTCTGCATTCCTGGGTCTGGGTGTGTTTATTAAATTTATTCTGGTACATTTTCAAGTTATTCAATGTATTAGGGTAGAAAAGCATGCAATCATTAGACACCCATAACACATGTTTACTTTGGGGTTAGATTAACTTTTAACAGAGATATTTATTTATGTTTATAGACTCAGTCTTATGTCAGCGCTTGCCGTTTACGTGCTCCGGTTAGACGGGTGAGGTAATTAGTAATTGAATAAAGTATGTTAAATTTTAAAATTTAAAAGTTTATTAAATTTTAATTTACTATAGTAATTTAATTACTTTTGCTCGAGGCTTGAAACGCCACAGTACAATCTTTTGGCGTGAATTTCTTACCATTTGGAAATCCGTCTGCTTGTTTGCCTTCCAATACTTATCTAAAAAAAATTTACTCTTTACACTAAAGTTATTAATATTGAAATTACTAAAAATATATTATTCTAAACAACTTTAGAATAAAATCATTTAAAAACCCATACACACTAATATAACATTTCTCTGAACATTATTAACCAGTTTTAAACATGTAACTTAAACTTTAAATTTAACTTAAATTTTATGTATCTCCTTAATTGTACTTTGAAGTTTCCTCTGTAGTCTAGTGGTTCAGCTGTTGGACTTGACTGCATGATGTCCTGGGTACGAATCCCGGGTAACAAAAAGAAAATTTTGTTTTTCCAAAATTTTAATAAAAAAAACGTTGTTCGGGATTGGATATGTGCCCGGTTGGCGATAGGCTTGCCACCTATCACATTGTGGGACTTAGTAGGTATCTTCGGCTTGTCGTGGGTGCCCGGTTGTGCCTCTGCATACCTATTCGGGGCTATGGGTGTGAAGATACTAAAGTTTATTAAAATTGTAGGCGGCCCATGGTAAAGCTTTTTGTAAAGTATCTACTAACTGCATCATATATAAAACAGAAATGTTTTATGTTTTTAAAATGAGGCCTACATGAGTCCCTATATTTTAGTAAACTGATAAACTAAAACTAATTAGCTTCACAATATAAGCTCGCAAAGGATTTGAATGTAGATGTGTTTGTATGTATGCATCTGTGTATTGTTAAAATTTGTGTGTAATAAATAAATAACAATGATGAGAGCATGAACTTGTGCGCGGTTCCCCCGACGGCCGCCCGAAAGTCGCGTCGTATGTCGAGAGTGCCGTCCGTCTGTCGCCACTACTGCGTTTTGCTTATTACCATTTTCTATAATATTGTAAAGATGAAGTTTGATTATCTATTTTTATTTATGTATATGAAAATTAATCCCCATTTGAAATGGTTATCGCATTACGCTTGAACGGATGGATTTTTGCTAATTTTTTTTTGTTGTTTTGGTTATTGACAGAAGAAAAGGCGTTATAATGAAAAAAAAATTTAGGACATACATTTTTTTCCATAACTGTAAGCCGATGTTCGCCGACTATTTTTTGAAATATTGAATAAAATTTATAACATCTAAGTATAAATGTTAGCGTACACGCATAATGCCACTAACTAGTCGCAAGGCTAAGGTTCGATTCCGGAGCACGGGCATGGACGAAGGCAGACCTTTGTGTGAGTATTTACGTATGTACCTACTATTTTTTTGTATTTGTATCAATGACTTAGTTACTAACTTTAAGGTTAAATTCAGTTAGTGTAACTTGTCCAGAGATGTCTATTAGTTTATTCTATTACCGATCGACCGCCTCGTTGGTTGAGTGGCTAGCGTACACGCCTAAATACATCTGCTTATCGCGAGGCTCGGGTTCGATTCTCGAAGGGGGCAGACATTTGTGTGATGAACATTTAGATGTCTGCATTTCCGGTCTGGGTGTTTATTAAATTTATTCTGGTATCTATTTAAGTATTTCTATGTATTAGTATCGTTGACTGACACCCATAACACAAGCATATAATTTGCTTACTTTGGGGTTAGATTCAATTTGTGTGAGTTGGCCAGGAATGTTTATGTATTTATTTATTACTAAACGCCAAGTTTAGACTGGCCACGCACTTTATCTACTTACTTACCCAGGGTACATACCCAAGATTGTTAAACACCGCCTTTAGTGTATGTAGGGTTTTAACCAACAGGAAATCTCTGTTTGTTGATCACCAGGTAACATAAAAAAATTACCCTGTGACATTAACTACTAGTCGACGCGGCAAACTTCATATCGCTTGACATTTAAATCTACTAAAAGTTTGTGTGAATTAAAGCATTGTTTTTCTCAATTTTCCTGCTATTTTCCCGGTTTTTCTCTTCATGAGAACCTTATCCTGACAATAACCAACACAACAAAACAAGGATTAGTAAATTTGTGCATCCGTTCAGGTGTGATGCAAAGACCACTAGAAACGGGGATTTATTTTTATATTATGTAAAACTAGCTGCCCCGGCGAACTTTGTTCCACCTTTTCTATTTATGTAGAAAAATTTGAAACGTTGTTTTTCCTAGTTTCCTAGCCACTTTTTCCTTTTTTTATCTCTTAAATCTCAGGGAAGGTTACCTTTACTTTACTTTCACCAATAAATCAAAACCATAATTAGCCAAATCGGTCCAGCTGTTCTCGAGTTTTAGCGAGACTTACGAACAGAAATTGATTTTTATATTTATCTCTCTTTGTGGTCTAGCGGTTCAGTTGTTGGACTTGACTGCATGAGGTCCCGGGTACGAATCCCGGGTCGGGCAACAAATAGAAAATTGGGTTTTTCCAATTTTCTAATAAAAAAAATGTTGTTCGGGATTGGAAATGTGCCCGGTTGGCGATAGGCTTGCCGCCTATCACATTGTGGGACTTAGTATCTTCGGCTAGTCGTGGGTGCCCTGGTTGTGCCTCTGCCTACCTCTTCGGGGTATGGGCGTAAATATACTTTTATAGATAGATAGATTAGGTGACCCAGCAAACTTTGTCATAAGCCTCAGTCAGTGCCACAACTAACAAAAAAAGTTGTATCGGAATGTGTTTGTTTCCCTATTTTGTTTGCAATTTTCTCTTATTTTATTGAGTCGGGCGTTCTTTTGGAAATACATTCTAACCTTCTGAGGATAAGCCTTCATATTGCTAATACTGCGGAACTTATAAAAGTGGCGCCTACACACTTATTGAATTAATTGAAAAAAACTTCTTGTGTTAGTAATAAGATTTTATTTTATGTTTTTTATTTTTATTATATTGTAAGGCAAACAAACAGGTAGATTTCCTGATGGTAAAAAATTCACGATGCCTAGATATGACTAAATTTTATAATGATGCCTTGGCAACCCGAGGAAGGGATGTTAAAAGTAAGTTTACCAGCTACTTTATCCTCTAAACCGGAACATGTCAACGGCAAGTAATGATGTTACGGCGACAGGAACAGGTAAGGTGGTGGTACTAATCGATTCAAGTCGCTGCGAAACTCTACCACCTCGTCAGATTTCACGGTTTTAGTGGCGATAAGCCTATGCTCGGGTCTTACGAGCTGCCTGGCAAGGAAAGTAGATGGTCTATTCTGCAAAGGAGTTCGGACCAACACGGGGAAATATGTCTTCGCACATGCCGCAATATATTATGTTAAATAAATTGTTTAAGTTCGAATATGGGCGAAATTATGTGACGGTGTTCGGTGCTTGCGAGGTCTCAGGTCTGAGCGAAGTATGAATAAAACGATTGTGGCAGATATTGGTGGTAATTTTGTTGCGCACTCACTAAACTATATTTGAGTTATCGCTATCTTCTTTCCATGAAAGCAATAGAATGAGACAAAACACTTTTAGTGCTGTCAAATTAGTCCGTAGACGTCATTCCTACAGACGTTTAATCTATCACTCGGAAAAAGTTGATTAAAAATATCACGATTTGACATGTCCGAACTAATCTGACACGTCTAAAGAGTTCCATCTCGTTTGTTTTTCTTTTATTTGAAAAAGACGGCAGGCATCTAAAATAAGTTTAGTTTGTGAATAGCAGGATCACCATTGTTTGCAACTATCACATTTAGAGAAAAATAACAAAAACAATTTTAAGTCTAACGAAAAGTTTTTCTATTAATTTGCTACCTTAGAAAGAGGTTTTGTGATTTTTTCATTTTGCCGCTCTTTGTTAGTCTCTTCTTTCGTTTACTAGATTCTAAATTCTAATAAATATTAAAAAAATGTTTCAACCAATACCGAGTTTCGCGCTTAGCTAAAGAGTTGTCAATTTATTTTTGTTGTCATAAATTAAAAAATAGCAGATTTATAAATAAGAACTTGAATTGTTATTCTAAAAATAGGTAGATACCTTTATATATCCACATCAAAATGGGAATCACTTGCAAAGCTAATTTTAGTGCTTTGCTAATCTGCGTAATTAGTTAAATAAAACAATCAAAACCTTATGAACTTGATGGAACCTCCTTATCCCTTATCTGTAAGATGCATGCGGAACAAGATGTGATAATGAAGTGGATGGTGTACAAAACAAATGCTTTTTCATTTTGTGGAGGAAGTGAGCCCTTGTTCCCCGATATCACAATAATTAAAGCAGGATCCTGCGAGGGGAGATATCAAATGCAGGCCGCGTTCCATCGGCGCCGCCTATTGACAAGCCGCCATCTTGCAACCACTAAACAAGCGGTAAGTATTGTTTGTTTCAATTTTTAAGGTAGATTAAGAAGGGCAATTAAGTGAAGAATTTCCTATGGGAAGATTATTGATCTACATATTAAAAGGCAGATTTTCTAAACGTTACTAATAGACTATTAATATAAAATGGAAGTCGTCCGTTACTTACTTACACTGAGATAGAAATAAGACTCTCGTTTAAGAAAATTAACCAACTGCACAAAGTTTAACAATTGCAATAACATTGTGGTATCTGAAATAGATAGGACAGAGGTAACAACTTTTGCAAGTCTTTCCAATCCAACACTCTAAAGAGAACGTAGGTAGCAGTTTGGTACAACTTTCATATAAAAAACTAAAAAAAGTAAAAAAAAATAAGTTTGCTATGTTTTTTATTCGCCTAAATCATATGACACTAGTTACCTTATATCTGCCCCTTTCTGGGGTCAGCTAAGACCTTTAGGCCATGCTGCCACGTATTCCGTATTATTTATTTCGTCATTAGTCACATGTCTTCGGTTTTAATTATTCTTATACAGTCATTAGTCACTATTTACAAAGTCACGTCAGGCTCCTAAGTAAACTTTACACAAGCTCACTTTGGGAGATTTGGCGGCAGCGAAGAAAGCACAATTCGTTTGCCTACTTAGACGACATCAAAGTTGGTTTTTGCAGTTTTACTGTTCTTAAATAATATTTAATTAATTTTTTTAATGGCTGAAGCTTCACGATGAAACATGTTTTTATACCTGCCTACTGTCAATGCCATTTTTCCCCTACTACGGAAGATATCAGCTCAACGTTCTCACACCTTCTTTAGATATAGTACTACTTTGAAGACAGAGTTAGTTCAAGTCGAAAAGAGTTTTGTTAATTTTTTTAGTAAGTGAACTGACATTACCAGACAAATAAATAATTTGATTTCAGACGAAACTGTTTTAATGAAATGAGCTGTGTATTTTACCATTTTTTCAATATGTAGGTAGTTTTTCTGTTTTTTTTTTTGTAACTCGCGTGTTTCGAAGCCACACAACAGTAAGATTTTTCTATCAACGGCCAACGTGTCTCGTGCATTTGATATATGAAGTACGAAATAAGGACGCTTATTACATTTCCATAGGTTCTATAGTTCGTATCGTCGGCGCTTGGTGTAATTTTATCATTATAAATAATTAGCCATTCCTCGGTGTTCCAAGTTCCTCTCTAAGTACTCACCGAATTAATAAGTATGTATTAAACGCGAAAGCCGAAATTGACGGATATATTTAATTTACATAGAAATATGTATTCGTTAATACCAATGTTAAATAAGAAAGATTGCAATATCTAATACTTAGTAATTAAAATTTTATCGGTAAAATGTACCTACTTAAAGTAAAATTAATAAGTTGATGGAAAAATATCAAATTTGGCATAGTGAACGTTATTAATATAAAATAATAAAGAAGAAAAATACCAACTGAACTAAAATCCTTTAAACCACGTTTTAAAATTCTACAAACTTAATATATAAATATGTTAGGCTAATTAAAATAAATTGATCTAACCCCAAAGTAAGCAAATTATATGCTTTTGTTAATGGGTGCAAGGCAACGATATTAATACATAGAAATAGATATCAGTATAAATCTAATAAACATTCATGACCAACATAGACGTCTATGTTTATCACACTATTGCCTGCCTCCTTCGGGAATTGAACCTGAGCCTTGCGGTTGAACATATAAAGTTATTGTACAAACTAGACTGAGCACTATTTCATAAAAAGCTTCATTACAGAGAAATCCAAGTAGCGAATGACATCTTTTTTCTCTTAGGGTTTTATCACACTAATGGATTGCCAGCGTTTTCAAGGTGTGGTCGCTATTTTGTAGAGTCTAAAACGCAAGACCGTGCTCTCTCTGCGTTACTTTAATTGTAACAAAATGAGAAGTATAATCGGGTGTTTTAATTATTAATTTCAATTAATTAAAGCACTCTATAAAACACCCGTTGACGATGAAATGACGATAAGTCCTGTTACACTTTTAATTTGGTTGTGGTGAAGTAGGAGAACATGAGCCTGTATTTTTGAGTTTGAAACGCTGCGCGAACTTTTTGTTTTATTGAAATGGCTAATATGTTGCTAACCGCGAGGTTTTTACAACTTCACCGGACTCGATGTCTTTGCCATGCACGGATAACGTATTTTTTAAAGGTCTGCTCCGCTTTGAAAACGCGTATGAATAGGCCCTATGACAAAGAGATGCCATCTTCCACCTGGATTTCTCTGTTATCACGTTTTTTTAAGGTCCAGTACAGATTCCAATCTGTACTTTAGTCTATAGGTTTGTGGCTAACTCTGAGGACAAATTAATATTATTTAAATAATGTCAAACACGTTCGTACTGTACTGCTATTTACATTATGCGCTTCGGCTTTAAACTTCTTACTCTTTTTACACTTTATTTTTTATTTTTAAATTGGCTAACCTAATATAATTTAAGCGAAATAATTAATTATGTGTAATAACAACTCTATATAGACATTTTTAAAATAATATTTATTTATAATATTTTTATAATATTTTCAAAACTTGACGAATATAGCCGAAGCGTATAATTTAAATAGTATTACTGTACTTATTTCTAATGGCAGACTATGGTCGAATTTCGAATGAGCGTCGACCACCACTACTTCATTTGAAACTTTAAGTATATTAAGATTATTATTAATTAGGTACCTAAAAATGTTAAAAAAACATTGATGCATAGGTAGGTACCTACCTAAGCTATGCATCAATGTTTTGAGCGAAAAATTTGGTCTAAGTGCTAACAGACAATTTATCAAATTAGTATCAATGAAACCATTTCTTTATTATAATATACTAAACAGCCATTACTTGGACATATCCAAATTGTTTTATTGTCGAATATCACATGTATGTCCCAAAACGGCGCCTGAATTTGGCGCCAAACATTGTCGACTCGGTGGCGCTGTCGTTGCCTCCTTAGTTTCCATAACAACATGCTATTATACACCTAAACATAATAGAATAAGAACTGTTTTCAATAAATATTGCCTTTCTAGTGCGCCACGAAGACGTAAACAGTTGTATTGCTTACAGTTTCTTTTAAAACAGGAGCAGGTGACTATAAAAGTTACGATATAAATTAATTAATACAACTTTTAAGTATATCTCAAATATTGCAATATTTAATGACATGCAGGAAAACATGTTTTAATCCTGTTTAAAATGTTCATGCCCACAAACATTTTTTTGGAAAAAGTTATAATAAATAAACAAATTACATAATAAATATTGTGACTACTACCACTACCAAACTAACAAACTGACGTGGCTAAGATNNNGGCTAAGATAATATATATATATTATATATATATATATATACTAAATCTGTAGAAGGGTCAATTCTGTACATTGTAAATATTGAAAAAATAAATAGCATTTGGGTTTACCAAATATGTGATTTAAAAAAATTTGTTTGTCTGTATGTTTGTTCAGGCATCACGTGAAAACTAGAGGTTTGACTTCGATGAAACTTGTTATAATTATACCTTATTATCCTGGGCATAAAATGGGATATTTTTTATCCTGAAAAAATACGGAGAAAAAAGTGAATCTTAATTTTTCGGTTTTATCACGCGAAGACCGACATCCGCGCTGACGGAGTCGCTGGCGAAAGCTAGTTTAATAATATTAAACAAATCAACGTATCTTTGGTAGTTACTAGCTCTTCGTCTACATATTTTTACGGATGATTGATTGACTTTGTTAAGACTGGTCTTAGATACTACAGCATAACGTATATTTGATTCTAGTTCCTTGATATTAATATAATTATTATGTATCGAATGGTATAGATTATTGTATTATAGGTTAGAAGGTTTATGTCATTTATTTTTTAAGTGAAAACTTTTTTAGCCACGTTGCACACTTTTTTGGAATGGGTAAAAATTTCTACACTTGCGTCAGGACACGTGACCTGATCAAAAATTCGTAAACCGGCGCAGGCACTTGTGCGAATAAGAGGGTGCAGGGCGCGTGCGCGAATGTTCGTGTTGTCATGTTTGTGTACGATAGCGCAATAAATTAATGTTGTATTCTACCACATAAATGGTATTAGGTACTTTCATACTAATAATTAAAGCAATTCGTGCAAAATTATTTACTTACCATTCCAAAATACCAAAAATGCACAACGTTAATATTCAAGTTTTCATTCCTGCCGGCACTCCCGGAGTGTAACCCGTCGTTTTTTTGTCATTTATTTGTTACATACAAGCCGATATAGCCGATCGTATAGTGAAAAATTATAGGCCGGGTCAACATTTGGGATAAATCAAAACCATTACCAACCACGAAAAGGCATTTCAGCAAGTTTACGAATTCGCGGGTAACACCTAGTTCCCGCTAAAATTATGTGTTGAACGACCATAATAAATTTTAATATCTTGTTGATAAGAACGCCATCTTCATTTCTCAAGACCAACTACTTTGTTTCCAAACTTTTTTGTGCGCCATCTGTGATCTTTTATCGTTATAATCAATATATTTTTTTATGTGTCCCCTGTGTTGGTCCGGGCTCCTTTGCAGAATAGACCATCGCCTTTCTTGCCAGACAGCTCGTAAAAGGCGAGCATAGGCTTATCATCACTAGCACCGTGACATCTGACTAGGTGGTAGAGTTTCGCAGCGACTCGCCCGGATTGGTACCACCGCCTTACCTATTCCTGCCGCCTTAACGTCATGACGTGTTACAGTTCGGAGGGTAAGGTAGCTGGTAAACTTACTTTTGCTCGAGGCCTGACATCCTGACCTCAGGTTGGCAACACACCATTACCATCTTTGGTGTCTCTAGGCGGCGTGAATTTCTTACCATCAGGAAATACGTCTGCTTGTTTCGCTTCCTATAACGTAAAAAAAAATGCATGGTAGTGTGAGCAATGTTTTATCTATTAATTTAATGTACTTTATAAAAATTATTATTTAAAACTATTACCGTTCTGCACTTCTCCTACACATAAACTATAAGTGTGCCAAATTTTATGCTCCTCCGCGCAATTTTTGGCATCACGTATTAATATATAGATGACTTCATTATAATCTGGTTATAAACAAAGCTTAAGAACTGACACTATAGTTTTCTGTCGTCGTCAATATGCATAAACCACCAAGCTATATAGCTCATATGTAGATTTGAGTGGCGTCTTGAAATAAGGGTCTTAGAGCGATAATATGTCATTATATTCACTATTTACATTAATAATGTCGTTTTTACTCCCCCTTTAAGGACTATAGGCCGCATCAGGCACTGCGCGCGGGGTGTCACGCGGAAACTCGCTCCGGAAAAACTTTACTGCGTTGCGGGCCGGCTTAGTATGCTTTGCTCCTTATAAAATGTGTGAAAGCTGTGATGCGTTCTTCGAGACCCGTCCAAATGTGCGTTATCCTTAAAATTCTGTATTTAAGTGCCCCAGCGCGTTCCAACCCTAGCGTTGCTGATGAACGGTAGCCGCACTTACATGTTTCACAGAGCTAGCTAGCCGCGGCCAATGTTGACGGTGCGGCCTGGGGCTTTAGGGTAATAAGACTTATTTCGTACTCTTTGTCCTATTAATAAACATAGTGTAAAGTACTCCAAGGTTCAACTTGGTGTTATAGTCTCTGTTACAATGTGATACAGACTATAAAATCAAATTAATTTTACTCCCAAGCTAGTCCATGGTCTGGGGTTACTAAGTCTTACTACTTTTTTTCCTGGTTTTCCTCAGTCTTTTGCAACGTACACTAAATGCTGGAGATATACGCAATTTAAAGAAAAAGCGTTCACGAAAGATGACGCAATGATGTCAAGTTTGAAGATGTTAAAGAAGCTACTCAATACCCCCGATTACTAAATTAATAAATACCCTCGATTTAACAATCACCTTATAGTGCAAATATTGAATTTCTTGCCATCCACTGACCAATGGTGACCAATACTCCACATTCACCGGAGTAACAATGTTTTTAAAGTCGTTCTCCATCACTTGTTTGTATGTCTCTGAACAGGAAACACTTTTGTTTTTAATTTTATTATGAACACTTAAAAATGTAGACAGAAGAATATATTTTCATGCCTTGGTCTAGGTGCTCTGTTTGCCTCTTGTCTGGCAGCTCGTACGAGGCAAGTATATGTACCAAATTTCTAATTTAAAAAAAGTGTTGCTGGGTATTGCCTTTTTGGCTTGCCGCCTATCACATTGTGGGACTTAGTGTCTTCGATTAGTCGTGGGTGCCCTGGTTGTGACCCTGCCCACCTCTTCGGGGAGATGGGCGTGAAGATACTTTTTATTTAAAAATTCCACTGGTGGTAGTACTTTTTAGTAATTTACCCAGGTAGAATTCAATCGCCATAACTTTTGTCACCATTATAGTAGTAGACTCTCACTTTGGACAGTGATGCTTCTGTGGCATATATTATGGTGCCTCTGAGCAACGATTGTCTTAGTCCACTAGGTGAACTATTACGTGTGGTTATGCGTCTCATTCCTTAAAAAGACATTTTCCGTTTTGAGTCCTCAACATATTTAGAGCCTAGCAACGGGAATGATATTCAATACCGAAATCCAAGTAAGCGTGTTTTCAAATATAATTACAGAACAACACATTCAAATCGCGCTTCTGATTTATAGTACGGTGAGTAGACGAAAATCTAACGCAAATCAGATTATCAAACAATCCATCACCTGCCTTCAACATCGAGAGAAACATATTAATATTCAAAGCGCTTGTTTTGTTTCTCTGTTTTACGTTTAGTTTAAGGATCTGTTATATTATTGTGAAGCCCGGCCTGTGTGATTATAGTTTAGGTATTCTTTTTTTTTTGGTTTCTTTATTATATTGGTATTTTTTTAAAGTTAATAAATTGGTACGTTAATAACATATATACATACATATATTAATGCTAATTCCCTTACGGGGTAGCATTGTATGTATGTATGTAAATGATGTTTTCTAATATTGGCTTGATGTATTCAAACAAACTTGCATTCAAAACTTAGTTTAAATAAAGGATTATGAAATGCAAATTATTTACATAATACGTGTTATACGTTTGTTCAAAATATTTAACAACATTACCATATTATACCACATTGTGGTATGCAATCTAATAAATTAAGTGATTAATTACTAAAAATGTATGATACATGTATTAAAAAATAATGACTCCTGACCATCGTTTCTAAATCTTGCCAATCTAGAACTAATGGCGAATTTCCGTGTTGGTCCGAGCTCCTTTGCAGAAGAGACCATCTGTCTTCCTGCCAGGCAGCTCGTAAAAGGCGAGCATAGGCTTACCGTCACTAACATCATGACATCTGATTGGGTGGTAGAGTTTCGCAGCGACTTGAATCGATTAGTACCACCACCTTACCTGTTCCTGTGGCCGTAACATCATTACTTGCCGTTGACATGTTCTGCTTTGAAGGATAAGGTAGCTGGTAAACTTACTTTTAACATCCCTTCCTCAGGTTGGCAAGGCATCATTATAAAATTTAGTCAAATCTAGGCATCGTAAACTTCAGAAAAATCGGAAAATTTGTCTGCGTGTTTGTCTTTCAATATCAAAAAAAACTTGCGTAATAAAATGTCAATAAAAAGAACGTAATCGTAAATCGGTACCAAATTTGAAAAAATATAATGTATAAAAATAATTACCTATAAATCGCACGGTTGGCACCGCTCTCCTGATGAACAAAGAAAAGTATCCACAAACACTATAGCTAATAAATTCAAATTCAAAATAGATTTATTCACGCATATCTATACAAAGATTCTTGTGACGCGTCTATATAATTCTAAAAACTAGCACCGGATCGGAGTGGCTTAAATTACTGGTGGCTCTATATTTTACAACCCAGTTCATAGGCAACCACCAAGCCCTCCAGCACGGAACATGACAATGCAGTAGCGGTATAGTGTGAACTTATATCCAAAAAATAGGCCATTGGCAAAGTGTTTGGTTTGGACTTTGGACGAGCAGTTGTACAGCCCTCGAGCACCTAGTAAAACTAGATCAAGTTGATCTTACACCCTTATTTTGAAAACCTATTAGAATTGTTTAATTGGTTTTCCCCGTGTGGGTCGGGGCTCCTTTGCAGAATAGACCACCTGCCTTCCTGCCAGGCAGCTCGTAAAAGTCGAGCTTTGTGATATATTTAATGTTCTTGAATAATACTTATCAATCGGATATAATTGTATTATTAATTTCTAGGTGCTGGAAAAAGAAATATATCTGCTTATTTCTTACGATATTGTACAAAAATTCTGGTTATGTTTTATCTATATATTAATACGTGATGCCAAAACTTTGGACCCCTCTTTACGAAAATTGTGCGGATGCAGGAGCATAAAATTTGGCACACTTATAGTTTATCTGTAGGAGAAGTACAGAATGCTAATACTGTTCAATTACAATGCTTATAAAGTACATTAAATCAATAAAACATTACCTACACCAGCATGCATTTGACACACACAAACAAATATATTGATGATAACGATAAAAGATCACAGATGGCGCACTAAAAAGTTTGGAAACAAAGTAGTTGGACTTGAGAAATGAAGATTTTATCGACTAGATATTAAAATTTATTATGGTCGAATTTCGACCAATGGGCGACCACTAGTTGTAATAAAATTCTGAACTTACATGATATTTCTAGGGTTCAATGTCTGTGTTACATATTAATGGCACAAATAAGTTTTTTTACTTATTTTTATGGCGTGTGTACCAATCAAAACAGGAAGAAAAACAGTTTTAGCCAACTTGTAAATATGTCATCCATTACCAAACATGCCATTGTCGATATTAATATAATACAAAGTTATGGTACATAAAAAAAGGAATAAAACTACACATGAACCGAAGTAAGATGAAGAAATAATCGTAGAGATAATTTATTAGTACCTGTGAAAGTTGTAAGAGTACGGCAAGATTGGCAGCCGAGTGACCGAGGGCGGCGCGCCGCAGCGGCGTCGGCTCGCCGCCCTGAGCGCCGCCCGCCCTGCGCCCGGCCGGCGCGACGCCCCGACATACTGCCGTCGCGATACCCACACTGCCAATCTTACGGCACGTTTATTTTTACTTGAAGGATTTAGATAAAATTGCATAATTTGTCCATTTTCCTTAAATTCACAGATACATACATATCAGATTCAGATCACTTTATTTTTTTTATTTGTGAGCTGTCTATAAAGTTATTTTTTTTTTAATTCGATAGCGTCTTTGGTCATAAGAATAGGAAATGTCGCTGGCGTCGACATCCAAGGCTTGGGCTCCATTTTAGTATTTTTATGTAGTGAACATAAGAGATATCTGTAATTCCTTTTTTCTATGTATTAGAGTCATTCACTAATGACTAATTTTCATAGATACCTACCAATTCATTGACCAATTAATTTTGACATTTTATGATTGTGTAAATATTATAAGTTTGTATTTGATAATACATTGCTTTAATATTAGCAAATATTAAATATTAAGTTTTAAGACTTTCAAAAAATGTACAAGTGTACATTGTACAAAAATGTACATTTTGAATGAAAAAATCAACTACCTACAATTAAATTTTTCGCCTCGCCTTTTGTGCATTTTTAACTTTTCGTGTATTTTGTGTATTTTAGTTTTTTGTGTGCAATAAAGTGTTAAATAAAAGTAAACAATTAAATAAAATAAACAATTAGAAATAGGCTTACTAGATTTTTACATATTATTTATTAATTGTTGAATAATTAAGCGCAATAAAACTGCAAAATCCGACTACAACTATTTCATTGTTGCGATTTGATAATCTTTTAACAAACTATCTGGTTCTGAAGTGATTCCACATAAATTTTATCAACATGCTACTAGTAGTTTTTGAGTTACACTTAATAATGCATAAATCTCTCACTTACTTTAATTCGTCACTTATCTCATAACTGATTAATTATTTATTGAGTATAACTTAAAAATACTTGTCGGATCCTGATAAAACTAGTTTGAGATTACCTCGGCATTATAACCTATCTTTCTAAAAAAGGAACATCAAAATCGGTAGCCTATTGACACACTAATAGCGTAATAAACATACAAAAATATGCAGTCAAATTGAGTTTTCCTCTTTGGGCTGACTTCCTTTTTTGAAGTTGTTTAAAATTCGCAGTAGTTGCCTGAGAAATAACTGTTCTATAGTGGTAGTGCTATATCATATTATAAATAGTTTATTGAAACAATTGGATTTATTATCGTTATTATCATTTAGTGGCTTAACGGAAGCAAATAATTTCTTCACTTTTGATTTAGTTAATTTGTGATAACTTTCCCAAAATATTAATTTTCTTTCTTCTATGTGAAACATCAGCGATCAAGCACATGGTTCTCCTGATGGTAGGAGATAAGTGTGGCCTATAGACACCATAGACGTTACTGGTGCGTCGCTGTCCTGTGACGGGGATGTTAGGCATATTGTGCAAGTCAATCGGCTACCTTAGGAGGGTAAGGCTGGAACATGACAGAGTCGTTACGGCGGCAGAAACAGGTAAACGGTAAAATTGCCTTATTCAAACAAGTTGCTGTACAGCACTCTGTCCACCAATGGTCTTGTTAGTGATGATCTATATATTAACCAGCGCTAGGCTCTTACAAGCTACCTGGCAATAAGGCAGATCATCAGAAAGGATGGTCTATTCTAGTAAGCGAACCCTGACCGACACAGAGAAGTAATGGAGGAAACACTTTTTTAATGGCGATTGTCCAACAGGGAACTCCAGCTTGTGGGGACCCATTACACTTTGTCGATTGAACAGTACAGAATAAAAAGGTTCATGTAAGTTTTTTTTTAGCGGTGCGTTAAGTGTCTAGAATCTTAAATAACAATTCCAGTCACTTGATCATAGCCGAGCTCATTAAATATTAATAAAATATATGCCTAATGTGTCTCCGATGACAGAAATATGTCAATCAGACAGCTTGTCGTAGTAGACAATCAACATATGACTTGGTTTGT